>VJMY01001111.1:0-19351 GCA_009869795.1 Neelides sp. FZ-2019 | reverse complement strand
CACCCGGTATGTATGTATGTATGTATACGTATTATGTGTATGTACATATAAATTTTATGAATCCATGTAACTCTTAACAAGCTTATATGCGAATTTTAGCTAAATAATTATTTAAATGCGCTCAATCTGGTTGAAGGAGATTTGAGTCAATGATTTAAAAATCCTAATTTGCAAAATAATTCAAATTAAATATAATTGATATTGTATTTCTGGAGGTGAATGACGGTAATTCTAAACAGAACATCAGTTGTCAACGTTCTCAAAAATAATGAGTAAACATTTGATATTTTTCATTATACAATGAGATATTTTTTATTTGGTCCGAATTTTGTTTCTAAAATTAAATGAAATTTGACTCGTCACTAAATATGGTTTGTGAGAGTTAAGTCGAAGGCGATAATTAAATGCAAATGAAGAGAACGGAGTGCTAATTTATATTGCAGTTCAATTGTTGTTAATTTCGACGGTTGAGTGATTTTTGACACTTTTGGTTGAATTCTTCAGTTTCCGCTTGGATCTACACGAATTCTTAATTAGCGTTCATTCTTTTATGCCCTTTCATGTAACATTGTATCTCACAAACTTTGAGTATTCGGATTTTTTGTATATTTTTAAATTTCAAACGTGAATTATGATATTATGAGTGGGTGGAATCTCTAGTTATTTGATCTCCGACAATGGGTACATTTCTCCCATTTTTCTCTCTATTCTTATGTAATCAATTTGAATCATGCTGGTAAATTCTCAGATGTCATCATTGTGTAATGATATTGATAAATTTATTTATTAACCGCGAATTATACCTCTAATTGACTTTCTCATAATATATTTTTGACGTATCTAATAACCCAAAGGCATGTTATTAATCTGTAATATTTTTTTTACTTTTTTTAAAATTCCAGTTTAATTGAAGGGGCAATTGCAAAGAGACCGGAGCTTTAATGTGTAATGAATAGAATTTTATTGTATAAGACAAAACAGGTTTGTTTTTTCTTATGTCAACTCCATTGTTCTGAATATTCCGAGATGAAACTGAAGCGCATTTAAGATGAAACCCCAAACCTCTGGATTTCTCAAATTTCTCTCAATGTTCCCGGGGAGCGGGGACCTCCAGGGAAGTTCAACTTTTCCACGAACAACTTCAGAACTTGTGTTAAAATGAAAAACTCATAATCATAATTAAAGGATTCTTGAGGAAGTGACACGCGAGTGTCTTTTTGTATTAATTCGAATGTAAGGATCTGGCAGTTTATTTATCAATAATCTCCTGAATGTCAAAGCATTGTAAATGTGTTTACTCGTAAATAAAAAAAATTTTATGGGGCAGATGTCTCCAATTGAGGATATCGGCTAGTAGGAGAAATTTCTCAAACGCTCTTTGAACTGCTAAGTTGACGTCTTTGAGACGGGCGTTGAACACGTCAGCTTCCATTTCATCAAAAAATTAACTTCTCTACTTGTCTCACTCATGTCAAGTTTAAGATGTAACTAATAGTACAATGTAGGCATTTGTAATAATACTTACTTACTTAGCATACTCAAGCATTTGTTTGCGTATAGTCACGTAATTAGTTAATTCGAATGAAAATCTTAAAATATTAATACTAATTACTAGATCTCAATAGTATTCCATTATGTGCATCTCTGTATAATATAAATATATAACATATAAAAGCTTGTATATTTGTCAGTAGGTATAATATTTATTTATTTTTATTACGGTTATATTTTCTATTACATATGTTCAATATTTGAGCAAGTTTCATTTTCTCCAGACTCGAATGAACGACTCGACGCCGTGTGGCTAATGTGGATTTGCAATGCTCTCATTCTTCCTGCTTTATCAAACCAACAATTTATTTAGCCATGCCATACTTGAATATTCATCAAATTTATTGTTAGCTTAGGTATATGAACTTTAATAAGTGAATTGAACAAAATGGCGGCTCAGATTTTTATTGACCTTTGAGCTTCAATTACTATTTTATTTAATGGAAAACATATTAACTTTCACGAATTCGTCGCATTATTTGGATCCTTCATGTGAAATATCACCTACTTGACATTTTATCCTAATGCGTCAATCTGCTTAAGTAGTTAAATGTGACAAATAAGAGGATGCATTAATGCGTAGTTGAAAAGGATCGAGCGAATTAATTAGAGGGAGGAAATTGTGATTTGGGAAAGGAGAATTGCAGGAAGAGAATAAGTGAATATATGTGAAAACATTAGGTAAATGATTTTTTTATCATCTTCCCCATTAGTCTGGATGTGGGAAGAGGGATGCCTGCGTGGAGGCCGTGAGAGAGGTGCGAGGGGCGTCGGGAGGTCGAGGAAATAAATCGGGGTGAGAGATAAGATTTCTTCATGTGGATCCTTCAACGCCGCTCCACCAAAAAAATTCCTAGGACAATTTTTACGATCCGAATAAATTCAAGAAAGAAAAGGGAGATTGAATTGAATGAAGTTGGAATCTCTTCAAAAACCACCTGTATCGCATAGAGAAAAAACACCCAAAGGGCATCTTTTCAACTTCTTCGACCGCCAAGGAACTCCGAAAATCTTTCCAGCAAAGGAGAAATTAAAAACCCTTTATTTAAGTTCAACGATCCCTTATTATTCTCAGAAATTCTCTTTTATTCTCATAAATCTTCTTCTATTTGATAAAAATATGGTAAGATTGCAAAGAGTCCAATGTCAACGCAAAGAACAAGCCCATGTGAAACGGAGAACAAAGGAGTTTTATTTGTTAATGGATTTAAAAAAGTCGATTGATTCTTCTTCTTTTATCTTACGTCGTTTCGGCAAGGAAAACAACCAATTTCATGCAAAGATTAATAAGGAAATGAGGTTTTAATGCTGAGAAAGTAGAAAGGTTGGATCTTTTCGTTTGTTTCATTTAAAAGATTTGAATTCTGAGAGTTATCTCTCTCAACCAAAAGATCAAATGCAATAGTGTATATGGAATCCTCTTACACATTTATCAAAAGGTTCCTTCTTTGAAAAGAAGGGAACATGAGAAGCAGGTGCAGGTTCGATTCTTTACTTCAATAAGAGATAAGGAAATTCAAATGTAATCCTTGTTCAACGTGGGAATTAACCAATTGTTCTTTTACCTCTATTTAAATCAATTTATCTAATAAATAAACCCATTTTTTTATATCAATTTTTTTTAATAATACTTTTTTATACTTTTTCCTTTTTATCTATTTATTTATTTACTTAAACCTCCATATACAACTTCACATAGTTATACAACGAACTGAATAAATATTTACAATAAGTAATGATGAGCTTAAATTTAAATAATTTTAAAAGTACAAATGAAGGTTTTTTACTAATAAGTCCATAATACCATTGGTGGTATCATTAAAACATTTATTAGATACATATGGCATTATAAATTATATTCATTTGGAGTATTTTCTGAACAATCAATTGGTCAGAGTGAAACTCCAACTCCCATTCTACCTAAATATAAAATTGAACATTTTAACATCGCTTCCGAGAAATGACAAGAATGTTAAGTATTTCAGTTGAACTACTCAGATACATTTGTTTCGGATAAGGAACCCCAATGAGGAGAGTTGCAGTAGTAATAAGATTTCAAGGTTCAGATATCAAAAGTAATCATTTATGATTTAATGAACCGCGTCAATATCAAAATTAAAATTCCAATGCACAATTTACTAGTAATAAAAGAAATTTGTAAAATAAGGAAATGTTCCTTTTATACTTGTTATTTCTTTATGTATTATCATATATGCTTATTATATATACATATATACCTATATACTTATTATTATCTATGCATGTACATGTATATTTGTATATATTTTATATGGGCATGGGTACCATGAATCGGGACAGTATGAGAATAATTCAATCAGTATTATAGTTTTGCATACAAGTGAAGATTTAAAGAATCAATAGACTTTCAAAGTTCGCACATCATTTATGTCCTTATAATCTCTTTAATGAAGATTTGGTCGTTCGGTCAAGTTCGTTTAATTACCATATGCCTCTTTTAACAAATCCTTCAACTGCATTTATGTCGTCTTCATTCGGAATCCACACGTTCAAGACATCTTGATTTATTTAAATGTAAATACTTATGAACATGTACATTTATACTTTCTACATAGTACTTTACCTAGACTAAATATTCTAGACATATAAATATATAATATATTTCCATGCTAATCTTAATGGTGTTGAAGTAGGTAGTTGTTGAGAGATAAGGATAACTAAATAGTTAAATGAGGAACAAATTTCTCTTGGACAATTAACAAGGAGCTTTCAAGAATAAATTATTTCCAACCTCATTCCTTTTTCCATACTTGAATGTCTCGTTTCAATAAGATTTGCTCCTCCATTTCATTACATATTTTATTGCATTAAATAATTACAAATGATTTTAAACTTGTCTGGCTGAGTACTGAGTGAGTACCTATGTACACAGTGAAACTTAAAATATAATTTTTGACTCAATATCAGCTACTTCTCCCACCTGTTGCTTCTTAATTCTTTCCTGGGTATTTTCCTTTTACTCAAACACGGATAAAAACCAATTATATCCACTAAAGGACTCTCAATGATTTGTCCGCACATGCTTATACACATACTTAAAAGAGAAATGCAAGGGAAGATAAACTAAAAATGCCGAAGCCTTCCTTCAACATCCATTGGAATAAAAAATATTTTTAAGTGGATTTTATATAACTGAATTGTAAAATATAAATGTCTCTAAAGATTTATTTACAACGAGATGAGGTCATTAAGTCCAAATATTGTGAATTGACGGAAAACTCATTAATGGGGATTTAATGAATAATTCATAAGCCAAGATCTTTGCTAAATTCAATTTAACAGAGATTCTTTACGTTTAAAAGGAATTTATTTATGTCTTGTGATTTTTAAGATTTCACCTTTGTAGAGTCAGGTATACTCAATTATACAAATACAAATACATGCATGCATGCATGTATATATATTTGTATATAAATACTAACAAGAAGCAATGAAATGAGGATGAAGAGGAGTTGAAGCCGTCGAGATTCGAGTGAATCAATAAAAACACCAACTGGCTAAATAGTTATTGAAAGACCAACATTTTTATATTTAATTTTTTTTACTCAATTCATAAATTTCCATTTAATGACAAACCACATCGACATTTCAAACATGGAAATCCACTCAAATCTCAAAGGACTTAATCGTATTCTTCAGCTTTCAAACACGCTCTTTCAAATATTATTTTTCAATTAATCTTTTACTTACAATTAGAAACATTTTAGAACAAATTTTCCAAAAAAAGAATTAAATTGGCAACTTGGCACTGCCTGTAGAGCTACTGACAATTAGAATATAAAAATAGCCATACTTATAAATATTTGAATATTACTCATAACTCATAAGAAAAAAATTAATAAGCGTGTCTCGATCCATTGTCCTATTCCACATGATGTAATATTAGATATTGTCAATTAATAATTTGTATTCTAATAAGAGCTCATCGACGACGTTCACCGTAAGGTCAGTTAAACAGTTCAACAATTAGCAAGAGGGGTTTAATGACCAAATGGCATCTCAGAACTCTCCATAGTATTGACACTGGAGTAAAGATACAATAGAAGTATAAAGGAATAAGGTTTAGGTAGGTCATATTAGCAGTAGCAACCTAAGGCATTTCAATACCAACAGATGTGCAAAAAAGGAAGATTAAGCGATAAAAGAAGACGAGTCCATGAGAAAAGTTCAACGGTTTTGCAATGCAAAGACTCAGCTCAACTTATCATCGTTCAATTTCCCATTCACTTATATACCATAACCATATATATGCATATTGGTAAATCAATTAGAATATTTCATTGGGATAAATATCCAGATAATTTGGCATTTTCTAAATTATGAATTTGACGAAGAAATTTGCAACCGGTGAAAGTTTTTGATTCATTCATATCTACATAAGTATATTAAATTTGACTTCTTCCGTGTGGGCGAAGGCCTTCCTCGAAAAACCCATGAAAATAAATACATCCACGGAAATACTCATATAAGAGTGAAGAGGAAAAGTGGGAAAATTTCGGCCCAGTTTATTCCAAAGAAGCGTGTCAAGCATCTCAAAGGAATCATGCAATAATCACCCGATCAGCAGGAGAATCTCCCAGGTTCCAGGGAAATCCTATAAACGGATCTCCCTCAAAAAAATTGGGAGAATTTCGTAGAAAATCCTCAACAGGTACACATTATAAAAATTTGAGAATTTGGACTTCTCATTTTCGCAATGATGCAAATTTAGCTTATCGAGGAACAGGCTTTTACCTATTATTAATCAATGCTTAAAGAGTCTCTTTCAAATTTGACGGAAATCGAATGGTTCTTTTCATATCTAATAATCTTATGACGGTGCTCAAGGTAGTATGCCTGTATGGAGATTCGGAGTCATTGTGGGTTAAAGGCGTTTGGTAAATTTATGTGCATAATTGATGGGCGCAATGTGGTAATTGAGAAGTTGGTGGCACTGGCCGACTGACTCACCCTCTTCATTATTACTATTACGTCGTTTCTCTGCTCGACGCCTCCGGTCTTATTCTACACACCTTTTCATTATTTTTTAAAATTTCCCTCTTTCGACTAGCTGTTTTCAATCATTTGACCTCTTACAGAAACGTAAACATGACCCTGAACAAAAACTTCAGTGAATGATTTCATAGGCAGAGAAATATGAAAATGCTTAATTAATCTATTTAAATGTGATAAATCACATGAAAATGCACATTTGGTATGTATGGACTTGATTGAATAAGAAAATCTTATTTTCCATAAATAGCCATTTGTATTTAAGGTCTGAATGAACAGGGTGACTTCATATTATCGTCACGTATAGGTATGGGAGGTTGGGACTGAGCGATACGGAACGACAATGGAATGTGCAAACCGTAAGGGGAAGTGTTTGGATCAAATCCCTGAATTTGAATAAACAGTTGGCTCAATTAACTCCTCGACTAATTCATACGCGTCCCATTTCCACTCCGTAGAAAGAGAGGGCAAGAAGCCATGGAGTGGAGCATTGAGGTGGTTGGAGAGGATTTAGGCCAGGAATTGATATACATTAAAAAAGAAAAGAAAATACGCTAAAGAAAATACGAATATGATTTCGGTGGTGAAATGCATGGACTTATAAGGTCAATCAAATGATAATTCTGAGAAGATCCTCGTAATGAGTTTGGAAATGATTTTGTTTGTTATTTGCGCGCTCGTCCCACTCCGTCGCCGTTGTGGTTGTTTGACTCCGTCCCAAACGACTTCTTCTCCTCATAATGGAGACGTCGTCTTCACGCCCAGGCGAAAGAGAGAATATTTATATATATATATTTAACCATGGATCATTCCGTCTGACGTCATGGGTGTGATAATGAAAACGAGACGTGTGCTCGAAGGAAATCTCATTTTCCCCCTCATTCGTCCCATCGAGGCATAGCGAGAAGGAAGGAGGATTCCCAATCCTCCTCAACACTTCAATTCTCAATTGGTCAATTAATCAAAAGGAGGATTAAAGCAGGGATGAATGAGGGATATTTCGTCGTGGTTTCCCCTCCTACACTCCACATAGATGGATTCCATAAGGTAATTGTGTTCATCTCACATTGGGATTTTCCTATCCTTTTGTTCTCAGACACGGCCAGATGAGTATTTCTCTCTACAATATCTTAGCTTCATTGAGAAGGCTACGAGAGACACGTAAACACGTGTGAGTAAAAAAGGGATTCTTTTTCTCTTCCTGCGGGAGGATTTCCCCATCCGCAAAAATCCCCCGAACCTATTGAGAGAATTCAATGGGAACTAGGGATTCACTTGCAGCAAATCCATTAAGAACCATACGCAACACTACAATTCACCTAAGGAACACTCGAAAAACCCAGAACCTCAATTTGAACCAATTTGGTCTACCTGGGGAAAATGTGCATATTTAAATTAAATTCATCAAACTCATTTCAAAAGTGCTACGACGAGCCTGAGGTCAACGAATCAAATTATTGAGTCATAATACTCTATTGTTCAATCCATGATAATGAGACATTGGGGTTAATTGTGGACTGAAGTCGGAACAATGTTCAGGATTTTAAACTTAAATGTTCATTTATATAGAACGAAATATTATGGGTAATGGAGTTCGAAGAAAATGAAAACTGTGTATTTGAGTACTTTTGCATTTGGATAACATTGTACTATTGAATTCCTAAGAGACACACGCGAGACTTTTCATGACCTCAACTTTCGAGTATGAAAAACATTCGTGCTCTTAATTAACCAGATCATTCATATAATCATTATCCTAGGTTATGAATGTGGTTTTATAAAAATACGGTTCTTAATCATCTCATCTCTGTGTCATCCTATGAATCTTGCTCACCTACCTCTACGCACCTTCAACCATTTTATATTTACCTTTAAAAAATTTGAATCCAAAATATGAATTTTTATAATAATTAAAAATCTTAAAAGGGATCTTGTAAATTGATAGAACAGAAGAGAATATTAATGAATTAAAATAAAATTAATCAAAAATTGCATTTGCAACTCACATAAAATCCTATAGCAACAAATAATAAAATAGCAACTACTCTCCTTTCCAATTTCCAGAACTTGAAAGCTCAATTTGAAGTTATTTTTATTGATTTTTCCACCTTTAAATAAAAAGATGATCCTTGTTCAACTTCGCAGGGCGGGTTTTTCGAGAGTAAGTCAAGGTTTCTTATCTTTATCCTTCAAAATCTCTTCGCATTCACTATTCAACTCAACAACTTGTTCGATTCTAAATAGGAAATCAATTTTCATTTTCTAATTCCTCATTGGTGTTATAGCCTCATAAATGAGCTTCGTTTTGCTTAAATTTTCCTTATGAGTCTCGTCTCATTAAGCAACTCCAATCGAGGTTTTGAGACGTCTATGAGATTGTAAACTCGGAATTCATTAAAAATTCGAACTATAAAATAAAAAATGTAAAAGATCCCTCCAGAAGCCCAATGAGATGTTGAGTAGAAGAGGCCTGAGGAGGCCCTTGGTTGAGGAAGATGAGCTAATGGTTCTCTGGTTGCGTAGGGGAAATGAGAATCCCTATGTAGAGAAGGGAGGAGGAGGCGTTCATATAAATAAAGCAGAGCTTCAACAGCCACCTCACAAGTCCTCAAACTCTTCGCACTTGAAGTTCACCCAACTAGCCAAATAGGTTTTTCTCATTATTGGGGAGACTAGAGACTCAGTCAGTGACTTTCTTCAGTGAGGATTCTCTTGGAAACATTGCTGATTTGTTCAGTGCTTCACTCACTCAGTGGATTTCTCTTCCACAGCCAGAAGAGAAGATGAGGGCGAAGGGTCGAACTTCCTTTCTCCTCTTCCTCTTATTGTCAATGTCAAGTGGACGACCGTCCGGTCAACAAGACCCGCAATTACTCTCATACCAACAAAGAATCATACATGATTTGGGAACCAACGACGAGGATATGGAAATCAACCCGGAACAAAACTCAACGGTAAGTATGAACTTATTTACTTCTTTTGGCTAATTCAATTTTAATTGTTCAAAATTAAATCTGTTTTCTATCCCATTCAAATATATTTTAGTCTGGAAAAATAATAAGAAATGTTAATTAGTCAATCAATGTAGCTAGCTAAAATATGTAAGATATTTAAGGTGCTAAGGCATAAAATATCATTTAGGAATGAAACCCAGGTTTGCCAATTCTACTTTGAGCATTTTAATTTCTTCAATTAATTCTCCCATTAAGGGGATGAGTCATGTTTCCTCACTTTCACTTTTTAAATCTTGATCTGAAGCTAGGGATTTGGACCCAAAATGAAAAAGTTTGACGCAATAGGCCCAATCATCCTATTGATGATTGAGAGAGATTTTAAAAGAGGTGATCCATTGAATGAATTGACTTGATCATTCGTTGATTATGGGGATATTAAGTAATTAAAAAGTGATTCGAATGACCGTTAAAGGACTCGTCTTAGTTTAGTCATGGCTTTTTTCTCCTGTGTTTCCCCTTCACCGGTAATCTCATTCGAGGGGAGAAGGAATGTAGGAAGAGGTAGAAGAGCAAAAAATGGGTTTTTCTTGACGCGTCGGAGGATCCGGGTGGGCAAATGTCTATCACACATCCAGATACATCAAATCTTAAATTTCATCATCACAAGAACACATGTAATGATCATTCATGTTCGTGTGTCAAAGTGGAGCAGTTTTTTTTTATATCCAACGTTCATTGATTCACCTTTATGCACTCCATGGTCTTTCAATTTGAATCTCCCTCCTGTCCACTAGATCAAAAGCGACGAGATGCAGAGAAGGATTTGTCATCCCCTGCACGCACTTTGCATTCTATTACAGCCTATGAGTCCAATCACGCTACGCACTCATATTCTTTTAGTTAGACCATATAAGTGGCTATGACTTGTCTTCTATTTACATTCGAGCTATTTGTCATGAGAAATTTTGTTACACAGACTTGAGTTACTATAAGAAGGTATTTAAATGCCATACGTATGGTGATTATGATTTCCGAAAACAAACAAGCAATGTTTTGCTTCGTCGTCGCCGAAGACCGCTGATGGCCAAAATTGGGCATAGATTTGAATTAAGTAACCATTTAAAGCCCCATTAATGGCCCCATTTTTCAGTAGGTGATGAATATGAGTAAGTGGAATTGACCTTTCCCTATTCCTTCCACAGGTACTCGCACATTCTTTCACAAGGTACGTCAGGATGAAAGGAAGTGAACAAATCAAAGTCACGAGGTCTCGAGGACGAAACTCCCCACTTGATTAACTTTACTTCGATTAGAACCTTCTCATACTACAGAGTTCCCTAAACACTCACGCTCCATTGGGGGGCATTTCTGAAGGCATCCAATGGACCAAATTTCTTGACTTAAGATTTACTTCACTTGAACTTCATTGGCAAATTAATTGAGTTTCAAGCGAGGTAAATCTGTCTATTTGGTTGAGTCTCGGCTGGATGAAGTTAAAGTCTTGGCTAAATGTAAGCATGTCATTGGAGGGATTAGTCAGAACCTCCGAAATGGATTGTGAGTCTCATGACAATGAGACTCACCCGGGTGATTTCCGAAAACCGTAGGCGGGGAAAGAATTCTTCGTTAAAAACCACATATTCAAATTTCCGGTTGTAGTAACTATTTAGCTGTATAAATACAACTGTGGTAGAGCAAGGATGAGAAAACCGAGTGGGCCGTTCATTATGTCATGAGGATGTTTAGGAATTGTTGGGAGTCTTTTCCCAATTATTTCATTAAATGTGCTATGACATTTTTGTGCAAAAATGCCATGGGACTTTACTTGGACTATTCAATGCTCAACTTACATTTGGAAACAATGGGGAATTTGGTTGTTGAGAGGTCTTTGACTATTTCCAATCCAGTTCATCTTGTCATTACGTAATGAGTGAGGCTTTTAATAAACCCGACGTCATTGAAGGAAGCGTGAGTGATGTATTTATTGGGGCGTCAGGGAAATCGGCACTTGATTGAGAATCCATTAGCAAAATCCATCGTCATCGTTCCAAACGTCATGAGCGGAATTTGAAGAGTGAAGTCATTTTTCACTTTTTCTCCCCCATCTGAGCCGACGAAGGCAGAGGTCGAAATGAGAGCAGATGGATCTTTTGCATCTTCCACCCATATAGATAAAAAGACAAGTCTTTTTTATGACGTTGTCTCTTCCATTTTTACGGCTCCTAATCTCAATAAATACTACATATTCTTATCTAACGCTATCTCGAACATAGGAAATTACACCCCAACTCATTAACTATTCAACAAGAACAACTAAATGTTTAATTAGTCCTATCTAGAGCTAACTATTATTTCAAATTTAATGTGTTGAGCAGTTTATTTTGTATTCTCTCTTGTTGTGTTGCCCTGACCCCTCTTTGCCGTTATGTAGACAGAAGAACCATTTGTGAGCAGAGTCATCCACAAACAAAATAATAGAATAAATGTCATCTTTTTTTCCAATGGAACCTCACCACTTGAACCTCATTTGAATCCAATTTCCTTTATTATGGATGGATAATGAAGGAGCTGGAAGTCCAAGCAGGATTTGCAAAGAAGTCTTTTAATCTGAGATGGTTAATTGAGCTTTTCTGCCGGTTTTCCGCTCGATCTTCCTAATAAATCTCACTAGACCAACAAGACGAGATTTAATTGTTGGCCGAAAATTTTTCTAATTCCGATCACATTACACAGGAAAACGTTTTCTAGATTCTTCACGGCAATCCGCACCATATGGGGCATAGAAATGAAAATTCTTTTTCGCCTCTCTAATTCTCATTTGCCCAAACTCAAGATCTGTTGTGTGTATAATTTTGATTCCATTTAATTGATTTACCTACAAGGTATAAAATTCGGTTGGGTCTGATTGATACTGGCAATAATATAGGTTTTAAACTTTAAAAATGTTATATACAAACGAAGTTACATGAATAGTTTCTAGTATGAGAACAAGTCTAATTAGGTTGGTATCATTGAGTTCCACATGGAGAAGGGAATACTATGAAGAAATCTTGAGACTGACTTGAGAATAAACGGATATTAATTTACCATTTTATTAAGAGGAGATATGGGGATGATGGTAGCGAGATGTATGGGGAAATCCTACCTCTCGCATATTTTTCTTCAAGAATCTCTGCGGTTGAGTCTGGTCTCTCCAAAGCCTCCCAAATTCCCCACATGGCCCATTCTTCAATTGACAATGAGAGTCGAAAGAGGTGCACAAGACTCGGCTTTTCCGTCCCAACCACCCTTTTTTCAATGAATGAATGGAGAAAACAAGGAACTCCTCCAGACATGACTTCACATTTTATACCTTACTTGGGTCTTGTGATGTAATATACTCTTGCCATTCCACTCACCCCTGCCTATTTCACTAATATATAAGCCAGGGGTTCGATTAGTTAATTAATCGTACAAGAGAGTGGTTAATATATTAAGTCAAGAGATGTGTAATGTAGCAGGTTGGAGACGTCGTGAGCATAATTTAATGACCAATTTACACACTGCTATTACACAACTTTAATGAATTCTCAAAAGACCAAGTTTGAACAAGAGCTCAACTTTTCACGCCTCATTTATTTACTTTATAACCAATTTCATTCATGAAAAGAACATTCTAAGAATTGAAAAATATTCAACTTTATTATTTCAATTTATAAGTAATAGTTTGCATAATTTTGTCTTAAATAGCCCAATATTTAGCTAATAATCAATTTACCAGATAGGTTTGTGGTTTAATTTGAGTGTCAAATTGTTTTGTTTATTCAAAGTATAAATCCCAAAAAGAGCTGGAGTTGTTTAAAAAATTGCGATTGCCATTGTTGTTTTGGGTTGGACCGGGTTTGAAGGATTCTAAGTGTTAATGGAACAAGTGGGCAAAGTTCAATGAACAAATGAGATCATATAAGTTGACGGCGAGTTGTCATTGTGTTCTTCCTCACACGGGTTTTGACTTTCATAAAAGAAGCAGCCGAATTGTTCGTAAATGAGGGAACTTGCACGCACTCACAATCTTAGCACACTTACACGTGTGAATAAATTACACACGTCTCTCTTTTATATAAACATCCCACTACTGGTACTAACTATGTAAGCATCATATATACTACAAGTATGATGCAATACAAGTTTAGCTTTTTTATTCGCACACATTCACAAGTTGTACATTGTTTGAGGTTGAAAACTATAAGTATTCTGATAGGCCCCTTTGCATATTAAATATTCAATAGACTCTATAGGAGAAAGCTCTTCTGGAGTGTAGCTTTAGATTTACGTCATGGAAAACCGTATTTGTAGTTTGTGTAATTTATGTTCTTGATACGTTGGAGGCTTTTGAAAATGATTCTTTCTCTTGTAGAATGTGAATGGGACCGACGTCCTCGCAGTTTACGGCCAATACATGGCCAATGTGAGGAGACGGCGAGAAGCTCAAAGGGCTCAAAGCGGCCGGAAGGAAAGAAGAGAAAATCCTGGAGTCAAGTCAATTCTCATCATCAATGGAACAAGAAAAGAAATTGAAGGTAAATTAAAGACATTTATTCCTTTCTAATTATTTTTCAAGCAGCTTCTAAATTAAGTTCATGCATCTCGTTGATTAAACTTTAAAGGATTTGAATTCCTCAATGTTCATTAAGAGCCCAGTTGGCTGTAACACAAAGTGTCATTTTTTGAGCCAAGTGGATTTTTCTGTCCGAGTCGTATTATATTTAATTGTCCTCGTGAATTCGCAAAGGAGAAAAGATGCAGGAGGTGCGAAATATGTGCAATGATTCGACAGCAGCCACCTTTGCACCCTCATTAGAGGAACAAAGGGCGAATTTGCTGAGCAGCGAGGCAGACGTAAACGAACGTGATTGGAAAGAAATGTGATGACGAGTTTAATGCATGCACACATTTATATTGTCTTTTTCGCATTTCACCATGTGCAAGGGGGATTTTATAAGTAGTTTTTCATAGACATTATTAGACATCTTAATATGCCAACAATAGGTAAATGGTCTAAAATGATCATGCACTTTGTATTTATGTTTTTATGAAGGTCCAGTTTTGATATGCAAAATTAATTGTTATTCATTTTGAAGATTATTAATCATTTAAATCTTGGTTTTTAAATTTGTGTTAGTTTAACTCAAGTCATATACACTCATAAAATGAGTGCATACATAAATATTTGCATATAAATTCAGTATTAGTAATGGATAATATTTCATATACGTTTATTTGAATTCATGCAAACATCCATATTTAGTTAATATTTATATTTGACCGGTTCGTATATTTACATACATACTTTATATATTTTGCACCTTATGCTACAATATGCTACGCGCGCTCGAGCTCCATAACTAAACACTAAAAATCATTTAACTTTACAGTAATAATATGATTTTACAATGACAATATTGCGTTCATTAAAGAAGTTAATAATAATTAATAATGGTTTGATAGTAAAGCAATCGGTCTATACACACATAATAGCTTAATATATAGTATGCTTAGGTCAGAATGAAGCTAAACGAGAAATTCTCTTCATCGCATTCATTGATTGTGAATTTGCAACGAGTGCACAATTCCTGAAATTGAACTCTTTTTCAATATTATTATATACAATCAATTTAAATTTTTATTATCTTTCAATACGCACATTCCTCACTCATAGAGTAGAAACACATTCGTTTCAATTCATTTGACCATAAAATGTTCTGCCGCTCACTTTGATCATTTTATTACATGATATCGTTTAATGTTCAGTCTAAAAGAGTATTTATTGTTTATGAGTACACATGGATAATCAATTTCTGCATAAATATTCCTTGACCAACACATTTGAACATGATGGTTTATCACAGGTCATCGACTATGAAATAATAATATTCATTTCATATTTTGGTGTTCATTATTGACCCTCGATGTCTTTTTAGAGGAAACCGAGGAACTTTGCACCATGTAAATAATATTTACATGGATAGTATCTATACAATGAGGGATATTCATATAAGTATATAAATACATGGATGTACCTACATAAATATATATGAATCCATATTCCTTGATTGAGTTTGAAAATGCAAAAATGTAAAACGAGCCTAAGTAGAATCCTACCCTTTAAAAATATAGGAAAAGTTGGAATTTTGATAGTAGAGTTGAGTCACTTAATTGGAAGATCTGGATTCAACAGGTGGGCTGAACGCAAAAACTTTTCATCCTTTTGCCCTATGACAGCTAATTGAAAAGTGTTGAATGGGTTGATGAAGGAATTCTCTTTTTTCACTTCCAACTTTTTGCATATCTAAGCTTTTAATTGTGATCCTAATCACAATCATCATCAACTTTTGAGGCATATATGCAGGTAGCATGGCATATTCATACAGGTTACATAGTATGTCGGTCATATATCGATTTAGTTTATATAAATGAACTAAATTTTTAATTGAGAGAGTCATAAAAGGTGTCTTTTGGATGCAACAAATTATTTATTTGCCTTATGTATATAGTAATAGCCGTTTAATTAACATTGCCGAATAATTTTTATCGATGAATTGATAAAAGTTGTTTGGAATGTGAAAATCGAATGCCTAAATGCGTATTTGAGATAATAAATAAATAAGTTTATCTCTCGGGATTTTCATCCGCACTCAATCAAAGCGGTTCATTTTCCGATCCTCATTGAGACTTGAGGAGTTTAATGGTTTATTAAAATTCCTTTTCAATTTATACTAATGAATAATTGGGCAATTTATGCAATGATGGTTTAATTACACTTCAAGATATGCGAGTTGTAAAGGAGCATTCCTTAATGTGTAATTACGTATGACGACTCCTGCACGCAATAAAATTAAAAAATTATGGTCTCAAGACAAAAAATGATAATGAAATGAACGATATGCGGATTTTAACGACTCGATTACCCACATTTCAATTTTAAATGCATAGAGGTGGATGAAGACAGCCAGTTTAACAAGTTTAAACAGCTTGAATTTTCATTTGACTTCTGAGGAAAGTTGCATATTTGAACTATTGGTCCGGTTGGTCCAAGTATTTTGCAAATTTATCCAGCTCAACGAAATAAATCCGCGTATGCTCACTACATATAAGAGACAATTTCAATGACGTAGGACCAAATATCTAATAAGGCTCATTTGGTTCTTCTACATGAAAGATATACCTATTTAGATTATTATAAGTAGGTAATAATCATAAATACAAAATTTGTTTGTATACACATTACCTACACTGAATAGAAGTATGTATAGAGGTATGTATAGAGGTATGTATATGGAATTAAGAATAAATTAAATAGCGAAAGTCTATGCCTTCAAAATAAAAGAAAAATTTAATATAAAGTTAGACCTTGGTAAAATAGGAATCTTCTTGTTCTGTCATTTCATGTAATTTTCATTGTAACTGTGAGAATTCCATTTGGTTTAAATGAGTAATTGTGAAAAGTGAATTTACCACGTTAGGAAGAAATTGAGCGTGAATTTGGATATTAAATCCACTGATTTTATTTCATCTGTAAGCGGAGAAGAAGATTGAAAAGTTTCTTTTGAGTCTTTTTTCCTCCTCCTTTACTTCACCCCCGCTCTGATTTTTATTAAAAATATTCAACGGCTCTCCATTAATTCACCACTTGAGTCAAAGAGACTTTGAGTTCTATGGTGAGCCATGCGAGCTTAATTGGCCAACGAGGACTTTTAACCATAATGAATGCAAAATGAGATTTTTATTGCGCTCATAAATTAAACAAAAACATTTAGACAACTTTGAACGTCATTTACTAGGCTGATTATTCCATTTGTCGTACTAATACACTCAACACGCAGAGCCACGATGAGGAGAACGAGAAATGAATTTGATGATTTGATCAATAAGATTTTAATTCTTTCATTAATTGATAAAGAATGTGAATGACGTGGCATACATACTCAAATGTATGTAAATTCCCCAACCACCGAGATAAAACATTTTGTATCACAACTCAACTAAACATCCAGTGAGTTTGTTTGTTAACCAAAATAGATCTGTTGTCTAGTTGAACTTGGATGATTTTCATTTCATTCCAATTTGCGTAATAATAATAACCAAGTATTTTGGGATTGAACTCTGCCCCTTTGTATTTTGACGGATTAGGAAATCGCTCTTTATCTTTTTCCTAAAAATGATTCGCTCCAACTTTCTCAAAAGGTTTATCACTGGGAGAAAAATGGGCTGAAAAATAAATTAGTTAGATTGAAATTTTCATAGTCTTATTGGAATTACCGGAACATGGAATTTAAAAAAAATCCTTTTCTCTTTTTCAGAAAATAAAAGCCAAGAAATGAAAATGATTTACGAATTCCCACTTCAGTTGGAAGAAGTTCGTGTGAATAAAGCCGTTTTCCTCGGCGGACCAAACTGTCGGCTCTTGAACGACAGGAATCAATTGTTGAGACGTGAGGACGAGAACGACGTGACGGAACTTGTGGTCCGTTGGTTAAAGCAAACGACGACGTCTCTCTTCACTCTGGATGTCATTTGCTCCCGGAGTCCTCCGACAATCTCTCTGAGGCTCACGACGACTCGAAATTCTCAGAGGCAAAAACGATCGCCTGATCTCCTCAATCGCCTTAGCAAATGGCGAACAAAGCAACAGAAATGCGAGGAGACGGAGCGCGGGGAAAAACTTCGTCACGGTGTAGCATGTTGCAGACGAAAGCTGAGGATCGAAATGAAGGACTTGGGCGTTTTGACCAACTCGATCATTGAACCCCAGTGGTTCGATGCCTACATGTGTGAAGGGAAATGCACCGCGCGGAGCGGCGGGTTTGCCACGAATCATGCTGTTTTCCAACATTTGATTCACAAGAAAAGAGGAGGAGACGTGGTCCCAAGACCCTGTTGCTCTCCGACCTCCTTCTCCGAACTTGACATCATATACCAGGTGCCCAAGACGAGGAAAATCAGCGTGGCCGTCATTAAAAATGCCATCGTCGAGGGATGCTCCTGCTCTTGAACATTCAATCTTTGAATGGTTTCTCAGGGGACGCTGACTAATTACATAGTAAAAAGTTTAGTTGGTCATTCCACTCCTTTGTTCTAGTCAAATCTGCCACACGCTTCGGTCACTGAATCCTCATTTTAAAAACTACATACTACTCGTACACACATACACATACACAACACCGCACTTCCTTTTCAACTACAAGAGAATTTAATAAAACACATTCAAGTGCGCACTGAAAAATAGAGATCATCGTTTAGTAAAGTGTATAGTATAATATAAATGTAGGACCGGAGGAAGGTGACGTCCTCATTTGATGGTCATTTGAACCACGCGACTTATTGTCACTTTTTTTCATTACTTTTCGTCCTACATCCATTAATTAAGGCTAATGAGAGAGAGAGAGAGAGTTATTTTTCACATTATTTCCTTCTTTATTTTTATATATCTTTTCTGCCTTTACCAGATCACACGAACACACCCTAACATTGCAATTTACTTCAACTCTTTCATAATTTTACTTATAGGTTCAATAGTAGCGTCTTGTTCTTCATATCCAGGTTTGCAAATAATTTAGCCTCTTCTTTGCGAATTACTCCAACCTAGACAAACTTTCACTCACTAATGAATTAATGGCCCTATTTCACTATATATTAAATCCTCAATTCACACACATATAGATGTACTGTAAAAGTTGCACTAAATCTACATCTTAATCTGTTAGCTTACAATTAGTTAGAATGACAATGATGAATTCAATCCATTTTAGCCAAGCACACCTAGATATTCGTATATA
>VJMY01001110.1:0-19364 GCA_009869795.1 Neelides sp. FZ-2019 | reverse complement strand
TAAGCCTTGATTGTACATTACCAATATACGATTTCGGCATTTGGCAATTTTGACTAGTGCTCACCTAGCTGTGGTCGTTTAAAACGCCCATTGAGCGTTTTCGGGATCGGATCCTAACATATGCATATAAAGTGAAGTAATATTTGCTAATGTTAAATTAAATGCAGGTAGATTTAATTCTTCTCAAATATGATAATTAGTAACACTATACATGTATTGAACGAGTTGTAAAGTCAATAGTTGAATTGCAAGTTAATAAAAATGTTATATAATAGTAATAGTTAGTTATTAACAAACTATAAATATATATTGTAGAGCTGTACAACACAGACATTTATTTGATAATGTGATGCGAGTTTATAATAAAATAATAAAATCGGTTTTGTTTTTATGAAAATTAGGTATACGCATATCCGAAAATATTTGGCATATACTTATAATCATTGGCATATACGCCAATGATTGGAATAATACTAAAATTAAATAAATAGTCCGTTTGATAAGTAGGTACATTACATTGTACGATATATCCAGGAAGATTGTTTATCATTAATTAGTTATTTTATTAATATTTTTACGATTTTAAATTGTAACAATAGGTTAAGTTATGCCGTAATGTCCGAGTTCATTTATAATGTAGGAAAATGCTAATTCTTAAGTTCATTGCCGTTCCTTTACCTGTCCCTTCCTTATCTTTAGATAAGGAAGGCACTTTTCACATTTATTGAATAATAAGCCCTTTTGACGATCCCGAGGTATCGACTTATCTTTTACTCCTATCTAATACATTAGTTTTCCTATGCCGCACCATGTATAACTTTGAGTCAAGTTGTCCAGTTCCCTCAAATCTCCCATAACAATTAATGTTATTTCCTATGCTGCATAATGTTATTTAGTGGCGTTTCATCCGTAGTTTGTAAAATAACAAAAATTAGTGAATTATAAAAATGTTAAATTGCCTTTTTTTCTCGAGCCCTATATAAGGCCAATCCAGCTCCATTCTGGACTCTTAGAAGTCGGGTCATCTCTTTGAGAAGGTTGTCTGTCCAGACCCTTTAATAAAACCCATCTTGTTTTCGTTGAACACAGTTGCTATCTTTTCTTTTTCGCCCACATACCCATACACTCGCGGCTCATATTGCCCAGAGTACCCGCTCGAGACCTTAACGTCTCGGATCCTGTACCAGCCTGGCTCGGCTACAACTCGGACCCTCTGATCTTCACGGACTCTCGCGGCCTTCGGACCACCAGATCCTCACTTGGCCTCATCGCCCCTGCGGACTCTGCTCCCCTTGGCTCATCGTTCTATCACGCTCACCCACATTCATCATTTAACAATATCATTAACTTTAAAGGATAATTTTAATCTTATCATTTATCATAATTGAAATTGTTTCGCTTAAAAATTAAACAAAATTTGCAATCAAATTTTATGCAGGGCATCTACTTTAATATATAAGGTATCTTTAATTTTTAGGAATTTAAAAACAATTGTATATTATTTACTATGATCATTCAAAATAATCGAAATACAAATAATAAGACTTTCAACAAGAATATGCTATGAATAAAATCAATAAATATTTTCTTAGCTATAGCTAGCTAGAGAAATATAGAATAAAAATAATTGATATTATATTCTATATTGCTTTTTAAGTATTTTTATTAAGTATTTTTACGTTGAAACAAAGTGAATCAAAGATATTTCAAAGCTTTATCGTAAAGAAGTGAATTTAATAATTAAAGATCAAAATTAGCAAAATGTATTATAATAAATCAATGCATGCGTATTTGCCTATAGGTCATGAAGGGAGTTCATTTCCATTTTGTTCATTTTTTCCCTTATCGTTTAGCATTTCTGGAAAATGTCAAAGTTTACAATTTGGTAAAATTTCTATTATTTATTCGTTTTAAGAATTAATCATTAAAAAATAAATTATCCACCTGTTTTTCCATCATAGACCCAAATGCACCTTGCATGCATTCAATGAAACTTCCATAGGAAGTGCAATACTCGTCATTTGGATCAAGTTTTCCCACTACACAATTCAAAGGTGTCAACACGCATCCATCTCATTTCACCCCAATATTATGGGGTGATTGAGATTGGAATTTTAAATCACATATTAAAAAATATTTTTAGTTGAAAATTTGTCTTTATTAATTTTATACAATTACCAAATTGGCTTAAACATGGTTCAAAATAAGTAAGAGTTGGTTTGATAAATGTTTCAGGCATAGTTGATTTAGCAAAGGCTGTGAATGACTCGTTTGTTAAAATTTTATTTTTGTCCACCTTTTCAATTTAAATAAATAAAAATAATTATATTACGACTTTGAAATTTATAGGTATTCATAACATTTAATTGAAGATAAATAATAAAACAAAGTTGTTAATAAATTTATTAATTACCATTTTAGATTTTATCATCACACATTTTAGAACGCACTATAATATTTATATTTATTGAATATAATTTAGTAGTTTCATGATAAATTTGAGTTTTATATTTTACAATCATTAAAAAATGTAGGCAATGAAGCTTAA
This sequence comes from Neelides sp. FZ-2019, assembly GCA_009869795.1. Taxonomy (NCBI): domain Eukaryota; kingdom Metazoa; phylum Arthropoda; class Collembola; order Neelipleona; family Neelidae; genus Neelides; species Neelides sp. FZ-2019. The sequence goes on along the minus strand of VJMY01001110.1, from coordinate 16,816 downwards.
TTGCATTTCATACCTTGAATTTATTTCCAAATTCAACCTTGTCGGGGATAAGGGCTGAGAGTTCTCTCGAACAAGTTCCAACTATTTTAAACATTCCTTTTACTTGTCTTCCTGTGAATTTTTTAATTCCAGCACAATCGAATTCGAGTTCTTTTTCATCTTTGCAATGTACCTAATAAAAAGGATAATTGGCTGATTAAGGGATGAAATAATATTATGATAAACTTTAGATTAAATAACTATTATTAAATAATAACTTTAAATTTAACAGATAAATGTTCGAACTTACAAAAAATATAAGGACCAAGAAACAGAATAAGATTGAGAAAAATTTCATTTTGAATTTAATAGCCTTTCCACCGTGAGCAGTAATTTCCTATTGGCTTCAATTTTTGAAACTAAGGCATAATAATGAGTTTTGAGCAAAAGCAATGAAATTAAGAAATTTATTTGATGGATTTGGTGTATGGTAAGTCGTATAATTTTGGTCTTGCAGGAAACCATCATTTATATTGGTATAGATTATTAAATGTTCGAGCACAAGGGTAATTATATTATTAATCGCACGCTAAGCGGAAATAGTGTACAAACTTTGACTTCTCATTAAAGATAAATGGTGTTAAAAGTTTTCATTTTAACGCCATCAAAATACCACCAACAATGAAGATTTGAGCGCTCATGCTGCTCATTACAGTTACGGCATATACTCTTATACACATAAACAATATAATGTTCAAAATCAATGAAATTATTTTTGCGAAAAATACATATATTGTCTTTTTTCAGCCAGACAAAAACAATTAAATACGATAATTTATAAATTAAGTTTTCATGAGGCTAACTAAATGTAAGTACCTATATCTAATAAAATAAGATTTAATAAGAATTTATAATTATTTTATACTATATATGTAATAGACCTAACTCAATAATATTTTTTAAAAGGCCACACACTCGTATATGTATAATATATATAGTATTAATAAAATTTTAATTCTTTAATGCGTTCAATAAACTTTCAACAATATTTCAATAATGTGGATTTCCAAACTTCAATTGAATTTATTGGTTTGATCTTTTAATATCCAAATCGAAATCTTGCTAATAAACATTTTTTTAAATATCCTTATTTTTCACCATTTTTAAATCATTAATTAAAATATGTTTTGTTCTTTTCATACACATTTGTATTATAAAGGATGGCCCAGTGAGCCTAAGCAGGACCAATTATTTCTTTATGATAAGTAAAAGACTTATGCTCATCTGTTCAATTAACAAAAGTAAATCGAACCATGTCAACTTAATTAACGCTAATAAACTATTAAAATTAAATCAATGCTTGAATGATGCTTGATTTCTTGTCTTTCTATTACATGTTTCGCAAATCTCACCATCTCTCTATACATGACATGAATGTTTGATCAATAAAGTTTGAAAGAATACATATCAATTCGTAAAAGAGAAACGAGAATGTTTAATAAGCATATAATTAAAAAAACTTCTTTATCTTGTTAATTCCAATAAATATTTTGCAATGGGAAGAGGTATGGATTTTTTTTACATTATAAACAATAATTGAATTTATCTACCTAATAAAACAATCCTATTTTCACCTTACAAAGTTACAATCGAACTTTTGCGGAAGCGGAGCGAGCACAACGAAGGGGAAATCCGATCATTGGAAGAACTTGCTCTCCACCAAGAAAAAATTGAAAAGTTGGAGAATTTTCATTACTGCAAAAACTTGAAGATTCTCCTCCTTCAAAATAACATCATTAGCAGGATAGGTAAAAGAATCATGATGGAATTTATTACTTTTATTTAAAAATTAAAATATTTTTAATTGTAGAAAATCTCTCGAGGCTTAAAAATCTTGTTTATTTGAATTTGACATTGAACAATATCAAGATTGTTGAGAACCTCGAAGGATGTGAAAGTCTTCAAAAGCTCGATTTAACTCTCAATTTCATTTCATTGCTTTCCTCTGTCACCTCTTTGGCTAAAAACGTATTCCTCGAAGTGCTGTAATTTTGTTACTTTATTTAATGCATATATTTGAAAAATTAAATTCTAGACATTTGGAAATTAAAATTTCTTCGTATTTAAGATATTTAATAGGTAATCCTTGCTGTGAGTATGGGGGGTATAGAGACTACGTTATTACCGTTCTTCCTCAACTCAAACAACTTGATTCAAATGACATCATAAGAAGTGAAAGAATCAAAGCGAATCAGATATTTCCTCAAGTTGAACGAGATATCTTAATGCGAGAAAAATTGTTAATCGAAGGTATTTATTTTGCAGAATATAGCATTACATTTTGTTTACTTATGTGTTTATATTTATAATCGAATGAATGTTGATATTATAAGAATTTCATTTTTAAAAGATGGAGTAATCGAAGAAAGTTATATAGAAGAATTACTTGACAAAGATGATGAAGAGTAATGATCTTACAGAGTTAATAATAAAATTCATATTTAATTTTTTCACTTATTTACCTACCTATATATTATATGTCTTAATATATAGATTTTGGCATCAATCTTCAAAAAACTGTCCAGAAATGAGAATAGCAATGGCTAAAAGAATGGAAGCTGAAGATTTGAAAAAGATTTCAACGGGTGAAACAAAGAAGAAAATGCCCAGAAAGCTTTTTCTAGATGGAAAACCGCTGAACGTGAATGAGGCAAAAGTTAAATTCACCCTCCAAGATGATGAGGAAAATAATAGATTTATAATTGAAATCAAAACTCCGAAGTAAATTAAATATAAACCTTATTATATTTAATTCTTAAAGTCTATATAGATTAAGTCTTCGACTGTAATTACCATATATGAGTATTTAAATTGAATTAAAAATAAGATTCATGGACACATCACTAATTAACGCTGAAGTTGAACCAAATTACGTGAGAGGAACCATAAACAAGAAAATATTTCAGTTTGTTCTTCCTGAAGAAGTTCGTCCAGATGACTCTGAAGCACAAAGATCCACTATTACAGGGCAACTTAAGATAACAATGCCAAAGGTTTAATCGTAGGACATTATTGTATAATTAATATTTGTCTCATTCAACAAAATATTGAATTCATCTCTCGTAATTCATATTTTTAAAGGCTTATGAGAAAAAGTCAACAGTTCGAAAAGGAATGATTTGTCAACCGCTTGCTTTGGTTGGAAATTCGTCTAAAATAAATGAAAAGTCATTCACCATAAGTTATTATAATTATCCAAAAGAATCACTTCTTAAATAGTAAAAGCAATATACATTTAATTATTTATGAATGATAGAGTAAAAAATGCAAATGGGTCTAAAGCTGTGAATTGGAGACAAATTGTGAAAAAAGACGGGGATGGAAGACTGAAAGGGGATGAAGATGGTTCAAAAAAGTAAGATTTATATTTCTTGCAATTGAAATTATATTGTATTTATTATACACAATTGCCATTATAAGGTCTGGTTTTTATTTTTTATTTGATTTTACATTAATTTTTTCAGAGAAAGTTCCGAATTCATCGATGATCCTTCGGTTCCTCCTCTCATTTAACTTATCACTTAGCAGCTATACACACAAGTTTCGACCAACATTAGGATTTTTTACAAATTAGTTTGCAAAAAAAATTTAAGAAATCAAAGAAAGCTTTCTATTTTTACAATATTTACAGACAGATATTGTACTATGTCACTGTTCAATAAAATTCTTTAGGGATTTCTAATTTATTTTTTGAACATTTAGTAATTTTATCTCATCAATGTATACCTAAGTTAAATGTTATTAGTTTAAGGTTTTTATTTACAATTTATGCATTAATCCTAAATATTTAAATCTTCAGTGTTTTATATTTAGTTTTAGAAACTGCTATTAAATTTTGCATTCATTTAATTCTCATTTAAATGAACTACCTAATTAAGTTGTTATTTACAAGCTTTCAGCATTTGCAGCAAAAGCATAAATGTATAAAAAGCAAACAAAAACATAAATCTGTATTATTTACGTTGGTCTCTCTTGATCTATTATATCTCTTTCTCCTTTCGAACCTCTCGAACAATATTTTGTATGTTAAATATTTTGTAAATTTCTCTCTTGAAGGAGTAAGCATTCTTGGTTCAAGTTGGGTTTTGGTGGTAGAGGAGGAAGAGTAACAATTTCCATTGAGTTCCACGAACCTGGGAATCTTGAACCGTCGCTTTGATTGCATTGCATGTCAATAGGCGAAGCGTCGTAAAAGTCCGAAAGAAGTTTTGCTCTGAATGGAGTCCAACGAATTCCATAGTAGTTTGCAGACACGGCACCTTCTGCATCAATCTCCTGTTCTTCCTCTCTGTTAATCATATTTGTCTTTCAAGAATTCACCCATAATTTAAGGTATTTTATTATAACTAGAAATAAAGTATAACTTACTCTGCCATAAAGTGAAAGTAGTCTCTCAGAGATGTCCATGAAACTGAGCTTTTACAAACTTCAAGTTGGGTTCGTGGATAATACTTTTGTTCAAAAATATAGTATTAGATTTAAAATGTTTAATATCAATGGGAAATCTAAAATACTGTAATTAATCAATCAAATTGCTATTACATGGATGTAGTTGACGCACATTTCTTCGCTTATTGAGAATCCTCCAAGAGTTACGTTTTTTCGATCGAGTGTTCTGTACTCGCAAGTTGTAAGAAGGATATCTCCCTTTTAAGTATCATATAATTTCAAACACAAATATTTAATTGTTAAAACATTGGCGTATGTTTGAAAAATAATACCGGCAAGACTTTGGTTGGATTTTTTAGTTGTCGAATCTCTTGGTAATGAGTTGAATAGTGATTATCCCAGTTGAGAGTCGGCAATTCTACGAATTTTCCGAATTCTCTTCGAAAATGTCTCGTGACAACCCTTGTTCCCGTCAAATGCGTGTGAAGTTGAGAAGCAAAAACTGTAATTCCTTCATTTGGTAGACCAACTGAAGTGCACTCAAAGTTGCAAATTCCAGTTAGTAAAAAGCCATCTTCTCTTGGAGGAATTGCCATTTTGTCCGAATATTCTAAGCCAAGTTCAATAATTCCGGCTTCCAATTCTCTCAAGTTATCAGTCACCCAGAATCTCATTCCAGAAGAATCAACCCAATCTAAATATATATATTTATGCATTTTACTACTAATATTTTTAAATAAGCAATTCTAGTAAAATATTTTAGTAAAATTAGCTTTTATAAACATTACTTGACTTGAGTTCTGGGTTATTGTAATGCATTTCAAGCCGAACAAACTGGTTAAAGGTTTTTCCTCCAATGGGATATCCAGCATTGTTAGGATATGTTAATGGTTCTGCTCCCATTGCCCAAGCCCCAATTACTTTATTGCAAATTTTGGTTTCTTTTGGTTGTTTATCGCAAGGTCCTGCATAAAGCGGAATTTCTTTCTCTGCTTCAGCTTCACAATGAAACACTTCCATGTGATGAACAAAATCTTCGTTTCCCTTTTCAATTTCTGCGCCAAACTATATTTAAGAAAAATTGTAAAAATAAAATTAATTATAAATAAAGTCATAAAGGTAGCATTAATTAATCTCACTAAATTCATTGACAGACTTAATTAATTTGCTAAATGTAGAAATACCTGAACAACATGATGTTTTCTTTGAAGTCGATGAGGGAGCTTCACAATTTGACACCAGTACATTGTTTCAGTAGGAGGAAAACTCACTTTAGAGTTTCGAACGTCAAAGTACGTTGTGGTTGTTAAATCCAATTCAGCCGGAGGAATGTTATTTTTGAGGAACCGAACCCGTTTAAACCCGACGTCAACTTTTTCATGAAGTGAAACTCCTTTGATGTTGTACAATGGGCCATCGCCTTTCCCCCAATGCAAATGTGTTGTTCCTTCCTAAAGAAAAGCAATTTGGTAAAAGATCAAAATTTGTTTTCCTTTCTTGTCAGCTACATTTTCAACATGAACTCCAAATGCATCTTCAATCTTTTCTCTTAATAGGAAAATTCATGCTTGAAGCCATTTTAAAAAGAAAAACATTATTTTATTATTGACAATTTTAAACTATTTATCAATTAAATAGGTATTTTTTGGAAGAAATGTTAAATATAGGTTGATTTAAGTCATAACAGATTAATATTAAATCATACGTAAAAGATTTTTCGTTTTATTTTAAATTGTAGATTTCAAACTTTTCACATTAAAAAATACCTATTAAACAAAGGTAAAAAGACTATGACTATTGTATTATAATAGATTCTATACACTCTGAGCCATATTTACGTTCAAATATACACGAAATATGGTTCGGAGTGTGTGGAACCTATTATAAGTTGACTTACTTCAAGTGCATAATCTAAGGTGTCACATGTTACAAACTTTCTCCTAAAAGTCCACTTGAGTGTTGAGTTGCCTTCAATGACAAATTGAAGGTCTTTACAGTCCTGTTGATGGTCAGGGATCATTTCGTGAGAACCTTCAGGGATATGAACGTCAGTGAGTTGATATGCTTCATGATCAAGATGATTTCTCCAAAAAACACAAAAGTCGCCAGTTCCATCGCTTAGATTTCCTTCACTTGAGAATCCTATGCCGTTCCATCCTCCGGTCTTCAAATCCCAATTTGTTGTATGGACTTCGCCAACAAACTCATCTTTTTAAAAACAAAAAGTATCCCTATTAGAAGCCAAATTCCTTATTTAATATTTCTTTTAATAAAAATAATCTAATTCAATTAACATATTTCTAATTTTGTTTTAATTTTAACCTAATTCTAATTAAATGCTCATTACAATTAATACAGGAAAGTTCCTGAAGTCCATCTATTGTAAATAGTTTATTTTAACCAATTTATTATAATAAAATTTTAATTTCATGTTAAACGTTTTAAATAAAACAACAATTAGGTACAACAACAAAGATAAACTTGCTCTTACTATTAATGTAGTCAATTTCCCAATAAAGAATTGTATTGTGGCCAAGATGTATATTGAAAATGGCCTCAGAAAGAGTGGAAAGGAGGAAGAGACGGAGGACGAACCTCAGCATCTTAACTTCAACAGCCTCTCTTTCATCCCATTCACTGGCTTGATGAAAACGCTCTCAAAAGGCGTCTGCTCCCTCACATTCTTCCCATTTTATTATCAAGATTCCTACACGGAAGGTCTTCATTCTCCACTTCTATCGCCGATAATGCACTCAGGACACCCTCACATCTCTTAAGAATTTTTCATCAACGGAGTATTTCTTATATGAACCACTACGCATTATTAACGTAGTTATATTATACATATTCATTTTCCCATTTTTAAAATTAAACAATAAAGCTTATTTTGAGCAATTAAATAAAACACGATGAAATTACAAAGCTTGATGAAGTAATTTAAATATAATAAAGAGAGAATATGAAAAAAGTTTATTTTTAGTAAAAATATGACAAGAAATGCCCACTTTATGTTATTTGAAATTCTATATTCCAATATTCTACATATCCAGCTTAATGACTTTTAATAAATCCAAGCACTTATCTGTATTGACTCATCCCATTATGAAGAGTCTTGATGTTATACATGTTACCTTCTTTCAAGGTTTAAATGAAACCGAATTCATGTTTCTATTTCTTCTCATGATCTCAATGACTTTGAGAGGTTAATGGAATTAAATGTCATCGAACGTACACTTACTGATCGTACTGACAGAACAACTTGAGAAGTGGGCGTTGAATTGACTCGATGTATTAGCCACTATGCCCATACTCAAACTCTCAAAAAGTTGATATGATTATATTCAGAGCCAATAAATCACATTTCAATATCTCTGCATGTGTTTTTCAGATACACCTTTCCATTACCACATAGCATACACTCTTAATGATCACTATCTTATATATCACTGATCGATCCCTCTAATTGTAAGAAGAAAAATTAAATATTTTATCCATTTACTACAACTCATAAGTTAAAACTAATGAATGTTTAATTATTCGTTAAGAAAATAATAAACTTATACAGTAAATGTCTAAATTTTAAATAGTTAAGTTTAAATTATTTTGACTCTTGATCGATGTTAAATACATTGATTGATTAAATGATCTTTCCATGGGGTGTATAATGTGGTAAGGAATTACTCTAGTAGCATTTACCGTCTTGTTAAAATTCTAATCATTTATCATTCTTGTAAAAAATCTTGAAACATTATGCAATTTGAATTATAACTTAGTAAAATTAAACAAGTGAAAATACATACATGGTGTGAGTTTTATTATATTACGTGCATACTATAATGGTCAAACCTACGCAGAACTTAAAAGCAAAAAGCAAAAACGGTAATGTCAAGAAAATTTACATCAGAGCAAATCTCAATGAAAACGTTATGTTTTTCCGATTAGCTCTCATAAAATTAACGGAATTGATTAAACAAAACTACGCCGCATTAATCAGAACTCAGAAGTAAATAATTAATGTTACAGATGATATAATTTAAAATGCTCTCATTTGGAGATTAAAGAATTAAAATCATTTATTAAGAGAGGTTCATTGTGTTCATTTTTCTTTGAAAATGACATTTGTAGGAATGATGACATAAATGGGTAGGAAAGGTTACGCTTCGTGTGTAACCAACGAGTGTTGAGTTTGTGGGTTGTGAATCTTATACAACTTGTATATGGGAAAGAGTGAAGGTACGAGAACGAAGGAGAGTGAATAAGGAGCGATGCGAGAAAGTTCGAGAGCCCGACTCATCAGATTCCAAAAATGGGAATGGAGAATTCTCGAAACCCCTCGTCGCCCCGTGCCAGAATTGAGGGAGAGGAAGGGAGAAGCAGAGAAGTATATAAAGGAGTTCTTCGCTCCCCTCCTACGTCTCAAACTATCGTTTCATCCTACATTCAGTAACTCTCGCTCTCGTTGTGAATCCCAGTCTTGGTTCATAATACACTTGAGTTCATATTCAATTTAAGACAGTTTAAGGTTATTGAAGAAGTGACTCCTTGGTGAATACAAGTGACGATAATGTCAAAAGCCCCAGCAATCGGAATCGACCTCGGAACGACGTATTCGTGCGTCGGTGTTTGGCAGCAGGGAAAAGTGGAAATTATTGCGAACGACCAAGGAAATCGCACGACGCCGAGTTATGTTGCCTTTTCGGATACGGAAAGGCTCATCGGAGATGCAGCTAAAAACCAAGTTGCAATGAATCCGGAAAATACTGTTTTTGATGCAAAAAGGTAAATGATTTTAAAAAAATTCATTAAAAAGAATTAATATATCATTTCGAAATACCAATTGGACTGTTGGGTGAGTTCTATAATAAAGTAATTTACAGCAACAATTGTTATTAATGTCTCTTTTCAGGTTGATCGGGCGGAAATTTGATGACCCAAAGATTCAGCAGGATATCAAACATTGGCCATTTAAAGTTGTCAACAAAGGATCAAAGCCCGTGATTGATGTTGAATACAAGGGAGAAATGAAACAATTCAATCCTGAGGAAATTTCCTCCATGGTTCTTCTCAAGATGAAGGAGACAGCTGAGGCTTATTTGGGAAAGAAAGTTAAGGATGCTGTCATCACAGTCCCGGCTTACTTCAATGATTCTCAACGACAAGCGACAAAAGATGCTGGTGCCATTGCTGGTGAGTTGAATTGAACAATTTTACTTAAAAATCTCTATTTTTTATTGCATTTTGAAGTGATTTCTCTATATCCACTATAGGCATACCCCATTTCATAACTTAAAAGATTTAAGCGTATTATTTCGTCTTAATTATCATTACACGTGAAATATCACAGAGTCATAGATATAATGCTGGGGTAAAAAGCACCAGGAGTTGCTTTACACAGAATTTCAAAAATAGAATTTGTAAATTTCCATTTAATTGTATTTCATTTTGTTTTCTCGGAAGAGTTCACATTATGATCTTGTCCTTTAATCACAACAATACGAATATTTTGCCTTAAAGCTTCTTTTTTTATAATTTATACCCTCCATAATCATAAACACTACCTATTCTATTATACTACTGCATATTATAATCCTTAACTCTTAAACTTTCCTTCTAATTCCCATATCATACAGGGCCCTAATAATCTATCCTGGGATATTAATACGACCACTTCCAGTCATCGCAGAAACTCGTGATATATACCAGTCGAAAGAGCTAAATCTGCATTACGAAACAACAATTCAGCTTCCTAGGTAAAGGTTCAAATAAGTTGTAAGAGCGAAACGAATTCGGGCGGATTCAGTGCAAACCGCCTTGTTCCTTTCAGAAGCCAGAGTAGTCGAACTTTTTTTTCACTTACTTGAACCTTATAAGATGATTTCTTTTTATTATTAGCTCATTTTTCATTTCTTACCCATATAACAATGTCATTTCGCAAGTTTAATAGATTTCCTTCCAAGTATTAAAATTCTGAATGGATGCGAATTGAAAGGAATTAACCCAATTTCTTAAAATCTTCTCGTTTCGCCCTCAAACTTATTTGAACTTTGACTTAGGAGGCTGAATTGTTTCATAAATGTAGATTTAGACGCTCCTTCGACTGGTAAATGTCCCGAGTTTCTACGATGACCTGAAGTGGTCGAACCAATACCCCACGATACATCATTGGGACCCTGTACTTAGTAATTGTTTGATACTCAATAGGCCTCAATGTGTTGAGAATTATCAATGAACCAACGGCTGCAGCTTTGGCTTATGGCTTGGACAAAAATCTGAAAGGAGAGAGAAATGTGTTGATCTTTGATCTTGGCGGTGGAACCTTTGACGTGTCCATCCTCACAATTGATCAAGGTTCATTGTTCGAAGTGAGATCCACTGCAGGAGACACTCACTTGGGCGGCGAAGACTTTGACAACCGAATGGTCAATCATTTCTGTGAAGAGTTCAAGAGAAAGTACAAGAAGGATTTAACTGGAAATGCAAAAGCTCTTCGTCGTCTCAGAACTGCCTGTGAACGGGCCAAGCGCACTTTGTCTTCAAGCACTGAAGCAAGCATTGAATGTGATGCTCTTCATGATGGAATTGACTTTTACAGTAAAATTTCTCGAGCTCGATTTGAAGAACTTTGTATGGATCTCTTCCGGTAAGATATCATTTAAAGAAATGAAACTTATATATTGTATATAAATAATTTAACTTATTATTGTATTATTTACATTGAATCAACTTGTACTGACATTTATTTACAAAAAATTAGTCAATTCATGGTTATTCTGTTATTGTTTCATATTTTCAGATCCACAATGGAGCCAGTTGAGAAAGCATTAAAAGATGCCAAAATGGACAAAGCCTCAATTCATGATGTTGTTTTGGTCGGAGGCTCCACGCGGATTCCCAAAGTCCAAAAGCTCCTCACTGACTTTTTCAATGGGAAGGAACTGAACAAGAGCATCAATCCAGACGAGGCCGTTGCTTATGGAGCAGCCGTCCAAGCTGCAATTCTCTCTGGTGTTCAGTCAGAAGCCATTCAAGATGTTCTGCTTGTGGATGTTGCTCCTCTTTCTCTTGGCATTGAAACTGGTATGCACTTCCTTGGAAATCTTCCCTATTCCTTCTCAATTCTCCTATCGATTATTTTTCTTACCAAAAACATTTAATGGCAATATGTGTATACCATAAATGAAAATCCCTTCTATTATTTTAACAGCCGGAGGTGTAATGACCAAAGTGATCGAGAGAAACAGTCGAATTCCTTGCAAACAGTCTCAGATCTTTACTACTTATTCGGACAACCAACCAGCAGTTACAATCCAAGTCTACGAGGGTGAACGTGCGATGACCAAGGACAATAATTTACTTGGAACGTTTAACCTTAGCGGAATTCCCCCGGCTCCACGTGGAGGTATTTACTTACAATCAAGAACGTTTTTTAATCGTCGTCATATTAGATGCACTTTGTAAAATGACAATTAAAATTAATCGTGTTATCAAATACTTAAAAATACAATGCCATCACTTTTAAGTATCAATGAAGAATATTGGGTATTGTCAATTAGTCGCGATCGTTTTCATGACTTTGCATTTTGTGTTTATCAGTCCCGCAGATTGAAGTGACATTTGATATGGATGCGAACGGGATTCTTAACGTCTCAGCGAAAGACTCGAGCACTGGAAAGTCTGAGAAAATTACAATAAAGAATGATAAGGGGTAATTACAATAAATATCAAACAATATTAATACATGACCATTCCCTATTTGATTTCTCCTTTGATCTTTCTTATCACTCCCAGTGGGATTGAATTGATCAAGAGAAACTAAATACTATAGTCTAAATAATCTAACTTTCAGAGTGATTCTTATTGGCACTCAATTCAAATCATTCTGAAGTGAGAATATTTACATTATATTTATGCTTCGAAAAATTGTAAATGCGTTAGAGTCAATGCTCAGCTTGAGTGAGTGTGTGACAATCTAGTGTGACTAATTTAGTAGACCCAAAACATAAAATGTGAGAGACACTCACGTGCGTGTATGTAAGATCTAAAAGTACCATTGAGAACCACATTATATGATTCATCTGTGTATAAATAGCCGACTGAGTAAAGAGGAGATCGAGCGAATGTTGGCGGAGGCTGAGAAATACCGAGCTGAAGATGAGAAGCAAAGGGAAAGAGTTGTAGGTATATTATTCACTACCTACTTTTGATACTTTGACTATTTATAAACAGGATGAGAAATTAGAAATACGACTAACCCCAATAATTCATAATCTATTACTTATTTTTTTATTTTAATTAATTATTAAGAATAACTATTTTATGATTGACTTTCTGATATAATTGGAATTGATAAATGTTTTTATGGTTTAATTTCAGAGCGTAACAAGTTGGAGAGCTATGCCTTTGGAGTTAAACAAGCAGTGGAGGAGGCGCCAGCCGAGAAGCTCAATGAGTCTGACAAGAAAACGGCACTTGACAAATCCGCCGAAGTTCTCAAATGGCTCGACAATAATCTCCTTGCTGAGAAGGAAGAGTACGAGTATAAATTGAAGGAGCTTCAAACCGTCGCTCAGCCCATTATGATGAAACTTCACGGAGGTGGGAAAAAGGGTGGAGCTGGTGGGCCAACGGTTGAAGAAGTTGACTAATCTAAAACTACAATTTCAATGAATTTCTATGAAAATCTCTCATTTTTGCTCTTGCTGTCTATACTGATTCATTATAGGCACTTAAAGTAAATGAATTATATCTATTACGAGTTAGTATTGTTTAAAAGTTAAATGCTATATCTTATACATATCATAATAAAATGTAATACTTGGCTTTGAGTGTCATGCAAAGGAAATTATTGATTTACTGGAAAATATTTTGTCTAAACACCTAATTGGGCAATTAGAAGTAAAGTTGTTTCATTATAAATATTCAATATTAATAATTAAAAAATAATACAAAAAATGACTCCAGTAATTCTTACTTATTAATATTAATTTTAATCCTAAGTTATTGTTTATAAACTGGCTTATACATATATTAATGAGACTTTTAAATTGTAAGTTAATGTTCCTATCTTCTCTAATTTATAATTGTACTCACTTTTATTTTAATAAAGCTTTCAATTTATTTAATTTTTTGATCCATTATTATTATCCATTATTTTTTACTTCATAATAAAAAAAATTATCTGCATAATTTTTCTGAAATGGGTTTACCTAGTTAGCTTTCATTTCACCTAATTAGTAGCTATTTTGCAAAAATCTTTTCACAAATGAAAATTAATAAATTTAAGCAGTTCTATTGGCATAAATTACTATAATATAATATAAATAACATTTTATATGAAAAATTTACATTCATATAAGAAAATAAATAGCTAAAACTTGAAATAATGAGAAATTTCAATTATTGGAATACTTAAATCATCTTTGAGATCTGTTGGCAAATCTTCAATTTCACAGGCCGTATTGTAAACTTCAATAACTGTTTCATTAAACCTTTTCTTTAAAAAAGTGAAATCTTCATTACTTTTCACCTGGAAAATATCAAATTGTCAAACTATATTAGCTATAGGTATTTACCCAGATTAGTTAACTATGTATATAGTTTCATATTGTAAGTTAACTTCTTAATTGTCTAAGACGTCCTCACAAGGGGAAAAATAATACATAAGTAAATGAATGAATCACCTCAGTTAATTCTTTAGATGCTAAAGCCATTTTGACAATAACTTTTCTATAAGTTTTAATTTTCATTTCCAAATCCATCCACTCTGCCTTTGACTTTTCTCTTTTCTCTAAACATTCCATTTCATTTTCTTTGAGTAATTCAACTTCTTTCATGATGTTTTCATACAAATCTCTGCTTTCTTTCTCTTTAATTTTGATTTCATCCACTTCTTCCTGAAGTTTAATATACGCTTTGAGCCTTCCATCAATGATTAGCTGCCTCTCGAGTAAACTCTTTGTGAGCTCTTGATATTGACAAAACTTTTTTTGAACTCTGGCATTTTCCTCTTCAAGTACTTCGATCGTCATTCGTTTTTCTCTTAACTCGTTGGTCATTTTCTCTATTTTCTCTCGAAGACTCAAATTACTCTTGCAGACTTTCTCCAACTGGAATGTTAATGAATCTGATTAAAGAAGAAGGGGCGCTTTGATATTTCAATATAAAATAGGAATACGAATACCTACTCATGTTCAAGAGTTTCCATAACTTTTATTAGTTAAATAAAACAAATGCAATTATGCATAATACATTATATTTTAATTGTAAATTAAATACCTCACTCCTTAATCTTGCATTTTCGGCAATTGCAGATTTGACAGTGGCATTTAAACTCATCTGAGCTGCCTTTTTAACTCTTTGAGCCATCAATGTTAAAATCTCTGTAGAATCCTTTTTCAGTTTTTCTCTGAAATTAATATTCCTTCTTTCCAAAAAGTCAAACTCTTTATCAAATCTTGCTCGTTCATTATTAAGAGTGGTTTCCAAATTCGTCAATTTTTCTTCAAGATTTTCCTTTTGAATACGAAACTCTTCGAGTGAGCTAATTGTCTCTTCTAATAAACAAAAAGGTCCATTTATCAAAAAAACTCTTAATTTACAATGAAAATAACTCACTGAGATTAAAAATGGATAGTTCAAGATTTGATTTCACCGCATCGAAACTCTTGTCCTTCTCAACAAGTTGTCTTTCATATTCTTTCCCTTGGTCAATTCGTGCCTGTTCGAGACCATAAAGACGGTCTTCAAGTTCTTTCACACTCGATTTCTCTTCTTCGTAAAGTCTTTGAAGATGAGATACAAGATCAGTTTTCTCTTGTTTTGTCTCTTCAAGTTGAGTTCTATAAACATCGTTCTGACTTTCTAGATAGTCTGACTTCTTTGTCAATCTATAATAATTAAGAATTTCGATTAAATTGCCTTATATAGATTCAATTAAATAATATTAATATGGCGCTGATTAAAAGTATATTTTAAAAATTCATCTTATGCATACCCCAAATTAAGGCTTTCTAATTCCTTTACACGAATTTCTAAAAGTGCCTTTTGAAACTCTGATTCGTCTTCAACGGCAGTCTCTTCAACTTTCTTGGCTTCTTCTTCTTTTCCTCCTTTCCCCTTCTTATCTTTGCCTTTTCCACCTTTCTTTCCACCCATTTCCTCTTAAATTAAAAAAGTAAAGGATTTAAAATAATTTTTAGGATTTCATTCAAGTTTGATCAATCTTTCATTTCATAACGTGTATATCATCCATATAAAGTAAACAATAAAATCGATTTACTTCTTTAGGTATATTGGAATTATGTAGTGTCGGTTCAGATACAGTTCTTTATGCAGAACAAAGGGTTGAATGAAAAAGGAAATGTTTTGTAGAATATTTGGGGCTAGTTGAAACATTAGAAAACACCCAATGTCTAGAAGTAAAATGAGTGTGAGCGGTTCCATTTGTTATATTAACGCCTTTATAGCGCTTTGGGATATGGAATAGCATTCTTCATTCTTCGGCTTTCTCTTAATTTTTATTTTAATCGTTGTTGTTTACTAATTAAAATATCCCGTATTGAGCATTCTGGAACAAGGTCATCAGTTATAAAAAAGGTAATCATTCAATTCGTAGCATTCTTTTTGTTCTGATTATTATACTTCTTACACAAAACAGTCCAGTCGACCTGTCGACTCTATAAAGTAGCTTGAATTATAGTAATGCTCGACACCCTTTTAAATCTTAAATAATAAATTGAAGTATTAAATGATTCTACTTGACATAATGGGGGACAAATAACACTATTTTGCTCCTTTCAAGTGAATCAAAAAGTAGATACGTCTTACGATTACCTCGTAGCCAATAAGTTAATCCGCGGGGACAGATACGGGACGAACATTCAATGATTTATACCTATTTAAATTAAATTGCTCAAGTTTGAGTAAAAGTTACATGAGCATGATTCGGTTTTAATTATACTTTTCTTTTATATAGAACGATGACTAAAGGGAAATTAGAAGAGGGGATAGAAAAAGAGGAGAAAGAAGTCAAAGTAGGGAAACGGGAACGGAAAAGACGATCTCGCACGCCAGAAAAATCAAGACGTGATGAGGGTCGACGGAAAAATAAAAATGAAACGGTCTCTTCGAGATACTGGGGAGAAGAAGAAGAAGCTCAGCTGCAGCCGCCGCATCGTTCAAGATCCCGATCCAGAAGTCCTGTTCTGCAAAAGAGTCGTTATTGGGAAGACGAAGAAGACCCTGCTAGAGATCATCGGAGAGAAGAGAGAGGAAGAGACAAGCGGAGACGAAGAGGGCGGAGAGAAGAAGGAGAAGCTTCTTCGTCGGACGACGACGATATAAGAAAAAAAAGGAAACGTGATGACATGAAGTCTGAAGCTCCTCCGCC
>VJMY01001109.1:0-19400 GCA_009869795.1 Neelides sp. FZ-2019 | reverse complement strand
CTTAATTATTTGCAATTATACTTAATTGCAAAAATGAATCGCCATTTTAATTAATTAGCTCAAATTAAAATTATATATTAAAGTGTAGTTTGATCATGTTGAAAGGTAGCAACACTGCATTCATGACATATTTTTCAAAAGAAACTCTTTTAAGTGAAAGGTAAAGCATTAAGGTAAAATTCTATGCAAACTCATAAAAGAGAAACAAATATTCACTAAACTTTTATTAAATAAATTATTACTTTAGTATGATTAAATTTTATAGGACGACGGCATTTGCTCATCTTGCATTGTTTCAAGCACTTGGATTTATTCTTGGTCCAGGTAAAGTTTTTTTTAAATAGCATGAAAGTCAATATTAATTTATATTTAATAATCCATGGCACAAAATGATAATTGCTGACCATTTTATTTTTCCAAAAATATTAGTTGTTTCAATTGCATTAACTCCTATTGGGAAAAAAGGGTTTCAAATAATTGGTGATATCAGTTTTACTTCACTTAATGGACCGGGACTCATTTCCGCACTTTTCGGAATCTTAAATTTATTTTTATTTCAGCCCAAGCTATTCATTGAAACGAACATTTCTCAAAGAGAAAATAATGATAGTAATGAAGAAGAAAAAGCCTTAAACAAAAGTTAGGATTTAAAGAAATTTAATAATAGAATTAAAATTTAAAATGATTAATAATGTTGAAATGTTTTTTGTAATTACTAATTGAATTTAAAATATAGCTCCGAAGGATCTTAAGAACCCTGATTATTTAATGATTGTACTCATTGTTATCGGCTTTTTTGTTGTTCTATTCGACTTTACAATCATTGAAACGTAACTAACAACATTTAAACTCATAATTTCCTTTCTTTTAAACAACTACATAATTATTAATGAATGAATAATATATAAAATTAAAAATATGTTTATTTAATCCATTAGGCTAGGCGTTCCTTTGAGCATGGATCAGGTAAATAAATATTATATATTTTAATATATTCAATCTGGTATACACCTACATAAATTGTAGAAATATAATAAGATTATTACTATGAATTTATTACATATGTACATATTGTTAGAAAAAAATATAAATCATAAGAGATTGAAAGATATATTGACCAAGATTAGACATTATATTAAAATTTTAATTTCATAAAAGTTTTCGTGGTCAGAAAATGAAGCAATGATTAAGGTTGGACTTGTTCTCTCAATATCATCTATTTTCACTACTTCTTTGTTTGCAGTTATTGGCCCGATTTGTAAAAGGTAAACCAAAATTTGAAATCTAAAAAAAACAATAAAAATAAAAAAAACAGGTATTTCTAATACTGATTTTTTTAAAAATATTTTCAATTTAATATATTAATTATAATTGTATAGATCGAAATTTTATAATAGTTTAATATTTACATATGTTCAATGCACAAATATAATCAAAAAATTATATAATTGTTGCTAGGATTGACGAGAGAATTGTTCTAATGGTATTTGGTTTGGTTCCAATGATTCTTGGGCGAATCTTTTTCTTTCCGTATGGGAACCAAGTGGCAAATATGAGAAAATTTGGATGTTTGAATGCAACTCAAACAAATCCAAATGAAGAAGTTGAAAATTTCTCGCTGGCAATGAACATGACTGAAGTATGGAAGAATTACAACAAGACTGAATGCAAATTTCATGATTTAGAATGGGACGTGATTGAAAATGGATGTCCGCAAGAACAAACGTGGTGTTTTGAAATTCCCGCTTTAACTGTATATTATTATGATTTGATTAAATGTTAAAACATTTTGATAATTTATAAACTATATATTATGTGATTAACAAGGTGCAAAATATTAAAATTAAATTTTTAAAACTATATCACAGCCATACATTGTGATGATTGGATATTGCTTTTTTATTGTGGGAATTCCATTTTCTGTTGCACTGCTGCAAAGTTTTTATTCTAAAATAATCGGACCAAGACCTCAGGTTAGTCTTATAAAAACTCTCTTAATTCAATTTATCAAATCATTAATTTTATTATATTTGAAGGTTAATTTTAAGGTTCAAACATTAATTTTTAACTTTTTACTTATATGAAACTAATCATGAAATTGCCTAGGGTCTTTGGATGGGAGGACTTACAATGATAACAAGGTAAAGAAACTAGTTCAATATAAATGCAATAGTACAATTAACTAAAATATCAATAATTAATGTATAAATTATAAGTTGTATTTTTTTATTTAGCTTAGCAAGAGCTGTGGCTCCTATTTTTGTCACGTACTTCTACACAAATTATGGAACAATTTTGACGAATTCAATTAATTTTGGAATTACCCTCTTAACACTTTTCACATTTATAATTTTCTTTAAAAAGCTCATACCTTTCCAGATTTAGNGT
Source organism: Neelides sp. FZ-2019 (assembly GCA_009869795.1). NCBI lineage: Eukaryota > Metazoa > Arthropoda > Collembola > Neelipleona > Neelidae > Neelides > Neelides sp. FZ-2019. The sequence continues at coordinate 17,012 of VJMY01001109.1, read as the reverse complement.
TGTATTTTTTTATTTAGCTTAGCAAGAGCTGTGGCTCCTATTTTTGTCACGTACTTCTACACAAATTATGGAACAATTTTGACGAATTCAATTAATTTTGGAATTACCCTCTTAACACTTTTCACATTTATAATTTTCTTTAAAAAGCTCATACCTTTCCAGATTTAGACTAATTATAAATAAAGAGTGAAAATTGTCAAATAAATATTTAACATATGAATAAATTATGCTTGTTAATTTTTTATGATGATAATTATTTGTTCCATATAATATAATATTAAAAGATTATAAGAATTATTTGCCTTCCATAATGAAATAATGATAAACTATCATTTAAAAATATATTGAAGAGATAAGTTAAGCAAGTGCAGATAATTTTATCCTTCAATATGTTGGTATAACTTATATAAAAATATAATTCATAATAATATATTTGATATTCTGTATTTCACGCGGTACGAAATTTAATTTACTAATTAAATTAGCCTAATAAAGAAATTTTTTGTAAATATAATATAAAGAGAAACTGTTCACTATACGCATACGTAATTTTTTCAAAAGTAAATTATCATAATTAAAGACATTTAAACATATGAATAATTATAATAAATTTATAAATTTCTTCAATTATTAATAAAATGCTTTATATGGAATGATTATAAGTAGAGTTGATGAATAAGTTCCGATAAACATTCCTAAGAATAATAAAGTTTCAAAATTAATATTAAAAAAATTACTAACTCTTAATCCAATTGATCGGAACGAACGTATGATTTTTAAATTTAATTTTGTTTCATAAACTCCTTCATTTTTCTCGAGTTTCAATAAAATGCTTGATGAAAGATTGTATATTTTTGCTGCCGAATAAGCCACAATAATAAGTACACTAATTTCAATAATGCTTAATGTCGGCCAAAACAAATAAGTCAAAATAGTTGTTTTTCCAATAAATCTGATTGAACCAAAAACTCCAAAGACGCTGATCGCAAATGTAAAATTAAAAATAATTAAAAGGAGTAAACTTCCATAACCATGATTTAATCGGAGAGTGAGAATCTCTAATAACGGATAATTCTTGACAAATGATTTAATTAGCAAAGTGTCAGTGTGTTGATTGAGCATAGTTCTGGAATTAAAAATCATAAATCATTTTAATCTAAATAATAATTATAATTTGATGTAGAAAAAATAAGATAAATTATATCAAACTTTGATCAAAAAAATTGTAGTATTATTAAATTTTTTAGTAGAGTTTAATACTTTTGACAAAGAAAATGCAGTAAAAGATTTAAAGTATCTGAAGTGCAAAAGTATAAAATAATGATAGAAGAACACAATATTGATATTGCTAAAACAATTATGCTTTCATAAATTATTAAAAGTAAAAACAGTAAATTTTGAATTTGATCGTTGAAATAATAATTTAATTCATCATAAAAATATTCTTCGTTGTGTTTACTCAAGTAAAATTTTCCGACCATTGTAAGAAGGGCTATTGGAATGAACAAAAATATCATCAAAATAAAATAAAACAAATAATTCATCTCTAATTTTTCTGTGTATATTTCAAAGTCATTTCCATAAGATCCTGCAATATTTAACTCGTAAATTATTTAAAAAATACATTATATTATATTTAATAATATAAAAGTGCATTATAAAGGTTAATTGATATAATATAACTTTTAAACTTATTCAATGTAATTCGCGTCTGATTATAAACATCAGCAAGAGTTTCTAAATTAATTAATTTAAAGGTAAAACTACCAGCAAAAATAATTAAAAATAATAAAACCAAAGGATAACTTCCTATTGACCCAAGTTTACTTAAATTCCACATCTTATACTGTAAAAATATTATTTTAGAGATCCAAAATATTGTGCTGGTTAACGAAATTAATTGCTTATTAAAACAGTAGTAATATTCCATTCTTCCATTTTTAATATTAATTTTTAAAGGTATTAAGCCCAATTTAAAATAAAAATTAAAAAAATTAATTAAAATAGTTTCAACAGGTTTGTTTAGCATTATTAGGTTTGACTCCTAAACATAAAATGAAGACATACATATATTTAAACAAATCTAATAGTTTCATTGTCTTGTGCAGGTACATAATTGTTCAATTAAAGAATTCCGCACCATTCGAGCTTTGTTTTATTTCAAACGTAGATCTAATATATGTATAGTATAGATAAATAAACGTTTACTTGATAAATGGTTATACGAAATGATAAATAATTTTTTTATTGTTTTCTACTTATATAAAATGAAAGACAAAATGTACACAGTGAGTTGTGAACTCAATATTATTAAAATTTTATTACATTTAGTTAATTTTACAATTAAATGATTAAACTCAAGATCAATTTTAGAATATGAATAAATGATGCTTTTATTTGAAGTTATAGTATAATATAGGTATATACCTATATAAAAACAATAAACCCTACTATCCATTAAACATTACCTATCCATTAAATGGATAGTTTAATAACAGCTAGGTTAGGTGGCTTTGTTGATAGTTTAGAAAAATAGCGAGTTTTATTGATTCAATTGAGAATTTGAATTAATAAACTTCCAAATAATTATTCCAAATAAAGTCCTAATGTATAATCTGTCATTATATTCTGACATTAAACAAAACAAATAATTTTTACTATGTATCTATCATAAAATCATAATAGCTATACAAATTTTAAATGCTAACAAGAGTTTGTCATTCGATTCGCTCCTCCTGAACCTTCTCGCTCGCTTCCTATTCAAATAAACATCTTAATTAAATAGTACCCTCACAATACTCCCACATCAGATTTTAATACATCATATATTGACCAAATAATAAAATTTGATTACTCATATATAAACATGCATGGGTTTGTAAACGAAGATTCGAATGAAAGTTTCCCATGGTTTCTCTTACGATTTGTTAAAATGGAATTTTTGGACCCGGTTGAGTATCCACGAATCCGGCTGCCCCGCGACAATTCAACTTCCTGCAACAACCAATTCGGAATTTCAATCCGTTCGCTTCCATCGATATCATTTCCTTGGATTGAGAGCGGCAGTAGTGAAAGTGGAGTTTGGCGGCATAGAGAAGGTCAACTTTCTCCAACCCCTGGCCCATGAGGCTTAAGGCGGATTCTCTATATGTTCTTGATTGAGCTTCAGGAGGAATGAATCGAATGACACAAACTATTTTTTACTCCTTTTTTATGTACCATCTAATCAAAAATTTATAAGAATTCCCTCTTCCGATAATTTCAATCTAAAATACTAGAAAATACTCATCTAGCATTAAAACAACAGACATTATGAACTCATTCATTCACATTCGAATTAATACTTCAAGTTAATATAATTGCTCATAACAATTCATGATGCTAGTAATTCGTTTTATTCTGATTTGTCCATTATGTATAAATTTTTACTCGAGTTAGTTAGGTCTTAGACATTATAGTATACGTAGTATTAATCTATTTTAATTTAAGTAAGTTCATTTAAAATATTTTATATGTAAAAGGTATGAAAAGTACTTATTTGAGAAGTTGATTAATTATGTTGAGTCATTTTAAAAATGCTTTCGTTAAATATAATATAGATAATTGCTAATTTCCTAGTTTTTAGCGTTATGAGGGATGCTAATAAGAAGGCTTGACGAATAACTTGAAATTATCATTAAAATCCATAATATATTGATAAACTTAATTGTGAAAAAAGGTCCCACTGTAATAGCAATTGTTTGATAGGAATTTAAACACTTGTTTTCTTCTTTAACAAAGCCGCGTTTCTTACTGGGAAAAATAATTTTAAAAACTTTCGTTGAATAAAAATGAATGTGAGCAGCCGGGATGGAAATGGCTATAATTACAAAGAAAGCAATGAGGAAAATGCTTGGCCAAAATAAATAAGCAAGAAAGTTTAATTTCCCAATAAAACGAATTAATCCGAATAGACCAAAAATGGAAGTGAATATAGAAAGAAGGAATAAACTGGATAAAAGTATATTCCCAAATTCTTCGTTTAACTCTCTTGTCAAAAGTTCCAAAATTCTAAGATATTTCACAACTTTTGTTTGACAAATCATTATTTCATCTATACTTTCCATAAGTAATCTTTAAATAGTAGATACATAATGAAAATATGAATTAATAGGAATTAAAACTTTAATTTAGGTTATTTATATATATATATATTATATTAGATAAAAATATTGTGCATAAATTAAATGTTAAAATTACATTTCATGAATACTTTTTAAACCAAAATGAATTGTGTCTGTTGATGTCCAGTAGATTATAATTAGAGCTGCGCCTAAGACGCAAAAATCAAGGCAAATCATTGCTTCTTGAAACAAGCAAATGATATATAGAAATGTTTGATTTATATAAGGAGAAAGTTCTTTGTAAAAATATTCAGGATTATTTAAAGAAAAAATAAATTTGAGAGAAAAAACGAAAGAAACAAGTGGAATACATGAAATTAATATGAATGAAATAATAAAAAGATAGTTAATTTTACGAGTTGAGTTATGACAAGATTGGTATTCTATTCCTGTAAAATGAATAATAAATCCGGTTGAAATTTATTATTAGATATGTAATAACAGTAATAAGTACCTAATAATATAAAGATTGATTTATACAAAGTATTATTATTGTATTAAGTGGATTTATTTAGTATGAAGAATTATCTAAACCTTGAAATAATTTGAAAGCTGCCTTTGTTTGATTATAAACATTTGCCACGCTGCTCAAATTAATAAGTTTAAATGAAAACGTTCCTAAGAAAATTAATGAAAACACTGGAACTAAAGGGAATTTAATTAAAGATCTTCCATGACCTATCAGCCACACCTTGTATAACAAAAATGAAATTTTGAAAATCCAAAAAATTCTAATTAAAATATCAAAAATTTTTTGAAAGAAAGAATTCGATCTTGTGTATTCGATCTTTCCACTTTCACTATTTACTTTTAAAGAAATCAAGCCAATTTTATTATGAAAATTGAAGAATAGCAACAATAACCGTTCCATTAATTTTGACAACATTATTTAATTTAAATGTATTTAAAACTCTTTATAGTATACTCAATAATTGTATCTAACATAAGTTGACCATAAAGAATTAAAAGATAAAACCAACAGAGTCAATAAAATAGAATTGTTTTTTATTTATATTTCTGTTCATTACATATAAATATTTATTAATATAAAGGACTGATCTTAAGCAAATATCTGGAAGTACTGAATTAAATATGGCTTAATGACTGATGACATGAGTGAGTCTGAATAAATAAACTTTTACCATTTGATCGTACATTGCATTCATTTCTATTTAAACAACAATTCATTTTCTGAGAAATTAACTAAAAAACATGTGAATGCCGAAATTATAATAAGATGACCACTTATTAGAGCTACGAACGAAACGAAATGTTCGAAACCTTTTTCGAAATCTTTTATTTAGCTTCGGTTTCGTTTTGAAAATAGGGAAATATTTTCGAAAAAATACGAAACGGAACGGAACGAAACGAAACAGGACATTGGTTTCGTTTTCGAAACCATTTTCGAGTTTCGATGATTTCGAAATGAAACGAAACTTTCAAACTATTAAGTTTCTTATCGTTTCGTTGCGTTCGGAGTTCTACCACTCATCTATACCTGAAACTTGAGCCCGTCAAACAATAAATTGAGCGAAAACTTGGGGTAAGTTGAAACATTGATGAATAGATAAGAACCAAACGGAGGATCTCGCGCTATTCGCCTACGAACATTGTAATTCTCACTTGTAGTTTAAGATTTTCCTCAGAGTCAGACGGCTGCATCTGCAGACGTATAGAGTTTAAAGTTCGTTTTCACGCATTAAACGTTTAGTTTAAAAGGCGTTAAATTACAGACGCGTCGAGTTAATTTTGAACGAAGGTCGAAGGTGTTGACTCTTTTTTTATTATTCCATTATTTCCAACTCATTAAATTAATTCTTGACATTTTAATCAACTGTAAAATTGTTTTCAGCCTTTGGGAAAATCCATACAGTTCTCACCTTCTAACTCTCGATCAAAGTCGTGTCGGTGTGAAATTAAATTAATAAAGTAAGATAGTTATCAAGCTTTAAATATTGTTGAAACACATCCTCTGCTCAATTTAGATTTTATTTATTTTATTTCAAATTCGTCTTTTGAAATCCTTTAATTATTAGTCATTGATTAAATCCTGTTTAACACAAACTCAATTTTTAATTTATTCTTGAAGGATGGCCGTGTGCTGTTATATCTGCGCGAGTTGGGAATCCGAGTTGGTGCAGATGACGAGCGTCGGCGACAACATCGAGGAGCTTCTTCGGTCCTTCTCGGTTATCCTATTCTCCAAGAATGAACCTACCGTCAAGGAGGAGTTGAAGAAGGGAAGCGTCTGCATTAGCTGCGTCCTGTTTCTCCAAGAAGTTCTAAGGAAGCTACATGCGATGGAGCAAGCGACCAAGGCTGCCCAACGAATACGGAGGTCACTCGAGCAGAAGCTCATCAATGCGCAAAGCAGCGTCTTTATTCCAGCGTCTGAGTCGTTTATCGCCCCCATGCCAAACGTGGCTCTCAAGTCCTTTCTCGAGAACACGGATCATTTCAAGTTTCGGGATAAAATCATTAAGAGTAAGTTCAAAGTAAAATGCAATTATTAATATTAGATTATCACTAATAATTTATTATAATCTTGATTATATTTTATATTATTCTTGATAATATTTTAAATATTTGCCACTTTTAATTTGGGATTTAGCACATTAAAGTAAAATTAATAATGATGCCTTGCGTGAACTAAATATTAATGTAATAAGTCTAATGAATTATTTAATGATAATTTTATTATTATTACAGAACTCCAAGAAGACTTCAACCGATTAGTCGAATCAAGCAGTGGGAATGTTGGGACATCAAACGAGGATTCTGACGCCACCAACTTCACCAACCGGACTATCAAGACAGAGCCAATAGAAATTGACTCCAATGGCGTAGATGAAAACATCGCAAGCCCAACCGACACAGCAACAACTTACGAAGCCAACAGCGCTCCAACCACATCAACCTCTGGCTCATCAACGACTGTCTCCCCAGCCGAAACTCCTGAGGAAAGAACCCCTTCTGGCCCAAATCAAATTCTCTTTTTCTCATCACTCGACGCATCACGAATAGTCGAATCGGATTCAACTTCGTTTTCTCCAACAACATCTGAGCTACCTGCCACGTCTCCAACCCACGTTCCGCCAATTTCCGCATTTTCTTTCCCGCCCGGTTTTTCGAACAAGGTTTTTAAACCTCCATCATCTCGACGATCCACGAAGCTTTCTTCTGTAAAGAAACCTCCAACGAGTTTTCAACTCGGTGTCACGATCGAGAACATCACCAATGGACTCAAAAGAATTCAAGCCAAGAGCATCGAGCGACCAAAACCTGGAAAGCGAATTGCTACCAGAGCGAAAACCAACGAGTGCATGACCCGATCCAAGACCTCCTCACCTCGCAGGGTCAGAGAAAAATTCCAAAAAAAATTCGTCAAGTCTTCCAGCCACAAGTCTTCCAATCACAAGTCTTCCAGCAATTACAACCCGAGAGAGAAATGTCTCTATTGCTCAGAGTTTGTCGGTTCAGTCCAATCCCATTCGCACGAAAAACACCCTGAGGTTCCTTTTTGGCGAAGTCACATCAACGAAGACAATTCCCACATCTCCAATCCGCTCAACTCAATCAACCTCTATGACAACTCCGAGCTGGTCGCTTGTCCAATCCACGGATGTGGGAACCGTGCCAATGGCAAATATCAAGCGTTGAAGCATTTGAAGGGCTCTCACGGCTACTCGTCGGTGGTCCCCTGCCTTTCGTGCTTCCAGTTCTTCCGCACCGTCACTCTGCTCAATGCACACATGAAGAGGGTCAATCACCCTGTCAAGAAGTTCGAGTGCGGGTCATGCAAAATGCAGTTTCGAAGTCACGACGAGAATGTGAAGCATTACAGATCTGCACATTCTTCAAGTGACCAGGAAATGTGAGGGTAACTCTACTGACCTTACGAACCACAATATGAGATTAATTAACTTAATGACAATTCACTTTTTCCCATGATACTCAATGATAATAATTTCAGAATAATAATTTTTGATCGATACAAGTGAATTTTAGTATTTCATTTTTCCTTGTATAACTTTGTTTACAATTAGTTACCTTATAGTACTTATAATTGGTTGTAACGACTTTATATAGATTTGGATTTAAATGAATTACAGATAAATGCCAAACTCGATGTATTCTATATTTTTTATAGAAAACGAAATAAAAAACGGTTTATAATTTCCACTATTTTTTTTAATTTAAAACATTATAGAAAATTATATTGGCTCTTATTTTATATATATTGTAATGTATGGAATTGTATATCCATTTAAGTCGACTCTACGTGTTGATTAATGACCATCTTTCCCAGTTTACCTCCACGTGTTCCTATTGTTCACTTTTCTCAGTTTACCTCCACGTGTTCGTAATGTTCATCTTTCTCAGTTTTCTTCTCTTGATCGAACTGAGGATAGAATTGAAGGTCAGGTTCGCATCTTCTCTCTGAATTTCGCATGAATCCCTGGTCACATTCGCAACTTCCGAGAATCCCATACACCCTGACTGTGCATGAGGAATTCCCCGTGCAATAATCATATTCTGAAAAGCATCGACTTCCCACCAACCCAACGCATTTCCGCCTCTCCCAGTCAAATTCCTTATTTCGATCCCCACAGGAGCAAACGGAGTTTTCACACACAAGAAACCCTGCACGGTCGCAATAGTCCAATGCCGAGGTGATCTCACCATCAGAATAGTTTTGGTTGTTATTACAGTGAGATCCATAACTCAAATCGCATTTCCCATTCGGCCCTTCCACATAGCCTTTTTTGCATTGACAGCTTCCATGTGTCCGCTCATGTTTATTCCCTCCTGCTGGATCTTCAACATTATTTTTCTGATGTTGAAGATCTTGATGCTCATGGTACTTTTGAAGATTTTGTTGATGAGCAGAAAGTAGATCGGACGAGTAGTCGATAGAATTCGAATGTTTACAAATGGAATTCCTCACGCAGTCATTATCAAAAATGCACATTCCGTTTACCAAGCTCAAACATTTCTTTTGCTCCACGTCGTACTCTTGATGTTCGCCATCGCGGCACTTGCAAATGGGCATGACCTCGTAGAATGACCTTTGGCAGCTTTGGTTCAAGTCTTCGTCGCAGAATTCGCATCTTTGCCCATAGGAGGAAACGCAGTATTTAGAGGCTGATTGTTGAAAGCTCTCGTTGCATTTACAAGTTCCTTCTTTAATGTCTCGCTTCTTTATCATGAGTCTGTCTTTGTAATCGGGCTCTTGTTGGTCCCCGTAATAGGCCATGGTTGAAGAAGAGAACCAGGATGAAAAGTAGGAGCTGTCGAATGATAATTTGCCATCCTCGGCGTAGCCAGTAGTGGATTGGCAATAGGCGCTTTTAATGCATTTCCCATTAATGCATTTTTCTCCGGCCAGGCCAACGCATTCCTCGCCGTCGAAATGGGCAGAAGTGGAATTGCAGATGCAGACATTCTTTACACAACTCAATTCCCCGGAGCATTCGTGGGGTCTTTTGCAATGGGAGCCGTGGAGCTTTCGCGGAGCGCAATCGCCTTCTTCGGATTCATAATGACTTTCATCGCAAGTACAAATTCCTTCTGAACTGCAAATGGCGTTTTGAGTACATTCGAGTTTCACGCTTAATCCATTTTCTTCAGACGAAGTATCGCTGAATTTACCTATGTTACATTATGGAATAAATGGATTAATTCGTATATTTTACCTAATAAGAACTTGTACAAGTGTGTATTCATTATACTCTTATATGTACAACGGAGATTATTAATAATTATCATTAAATATTTCTTACATTTTTCTCCAGCTAAGACGACACAAGTTTTTTTGGAATACTCCCAAATCATCTCTTCATTTTTGCAAGAGCAGATATTTTCGGAATTGCAACGAAGCCATTGCTTGGAATCGCACTTCAAGGTTTTGTTGCAATATTCTCCGTATGTCTGGCGGGTTCGATTTCCCTCGACGAGTCCAGGGAAGGTAACAAGAGAAGCCAATATGCAAAATATCAAAGTGATCGCTAAGCTTTCCTAAACAATTAGTCAATCAACTCATTGTTAAATTTTTATATACCTACTTAGATTACAATTTCTTTAACGTAACTCAATTGGTTGAAATATTCAAGTAATACGTCTACATATGAAATCTTTACTTGCCTTCATTGCTCCTCTGAACAAATTTCAGTTTGTCTTGATGAGGAATAGTGGATAACAAGATCAGCTTGATCTGATGTCAACTTTTGACATCCAACATTCCTATTTATATGCGATTTGAAGTTTGAAATTCTTTATGATGGTCATAATTCATAATATTGTGAAACATTTAAGATCTTAAGAATGTCTTTAAACAATTTTGCTAGTTAAATGTTTAAATGTGTATTTTTATATTTCTTAAATTGAAGTTTTACGATTATATTTTTATTACACAATCTTTCAATGTCCTTTAATGACCATTTTACGTACATTTATACATATTTAGTGACAATATTTAAGTCATAATTAGGGAATGTAGATTATGCAGATTTTATGATTAAGAGCAAGAAATTAAGAGTAACTCTGTCTCATGTTAAGCCATCGCTTGGTGACATTTCATTTTTAAATAATACTTTAACTTTTACAGGTTTTACAGAATTTTTATATGTATTTATGCACACATCCGTTTATAATAAAATACACATACGATAGGCGATAAGCATATGCCAAGACAGAGTAAATCATTTGGTAAAACATTAATTGCATTGTTTGTGTGCTATAATATCGGATGATATTTCATTATGGGAAGAGCTAAAAACGATTTGAAAGAGCTAAAAAAAGTTTAATATTTAACTTTAAGATTCTCAATATTTATCATTCCTTCCAATTTATTTCTAGAAATGCTAGGTATAATATTATCTATTTCATTGCCCGGCGCTGTCATTGCTATCGCTTATAGTGGTGACGTTGCTCCTTGTTTAAATTTTCAAACATTAATTTTTTGTTTGGAGAGTTGATATGAAGAAGTATTCAAATGCAATTTAGCTACAAGATAAGATAAGTCAAACAATAGCTCTTTGCCTCTTTGTAAGTAATTTAATTCAAAAGTTCGTCAATTACAAATTATACCTACGTAAATCTAATAACCTAAAGGAGCTTTTATATTCAATAAGATAATTGAATATAAAAATTCAATTAGATTGAATTAAATTAAATTTACGATATAATAAATTAATGAATCAATGCTAAACTGAACTTTGATCAGTTTAGCATTCATTTAACGAAACTAATGACAAATGAGGAGGAAAGTTACAAAGTAAAAGTGGTAAAACAGTTTATTGATATTATCTCTTGTTAATAAAATGCCATTAATGATATAGAGCTAATAGCGCACATATGTTTGTAAATATAATGAATGATTTGATGATCCATATGAGGAAAATGAATAAAAAGCTGATGACGCTAGCGGTTGTATATTGCCAGATGTCCAATCAAGTTAATTAGATCAATATGATTATTTTGAATATGGATGTCGATTCCCGTGCCCCTTGACGAATTGGATAATTCATAAATTATCATAATATTTAGAGTGGTTTATTTAATAATTAATTTAGAATTTATTCTTCTAATGAATATTTTTCTTAAGCTGCATATTATACACATGTGTAATAATTTTGTCAACTGACAATGAGCTTCGAGGACCTCGACATAAAATTAGCATGACAAAGTATAAACAACATGGAGAGGATCGTAAAGCTTTAAAACGACTCTCTGACTTCGAACGAACAAAACATAAAAGAAAAATTCAAATATTGTAATATTAAATACAATGCATTCTAGAAGAATTACACAAGTGAAGAGACGTTATTTTTAAATTCATGAAAAAACGTTAATATTGCAAGGGATAAAATTAAGATTGATAAAGTTAAAAATAAACCAGAAATATTACACAATATAGAAACTATAAAAGAGAAAATTATCCAAAAAAACTTCTTGTTATTGCTTGCATCAGAGTAACATGTAACATTTCAAATGTATTTTCTTTCTCTGCTAAAAATTTGATAACTTCCAAACATCCCTTTTCTGCAGCATAATGCAGTGCCGTTAATTTGGGGATCTGCGCATTGATATCCAATAGATTCCACTGAAAATATTACAACTTCCAAATTACAATTTTGAAAAGCAATTTGTAATGCAAATATATGGAATAATTAATACATACACATGAACAATACAGACAGAATACATTATTTTTTAGCATGAACCCCTATAGGAATAATAGGAGACACTTTGCGATGACTTCAAAGATCAGTATTAAGTTAAGTCAAATGACTAAATTAAATGGGTAATTTTATCTTTTGAATTCATAAGGATATGATTTAATAAGAAACAAGTAGTTAATAAGAAAGAATACATCAATAAATAGGGAACTTATACTAATTGTAAATTGAACTCAGTAGCGTAGCTACCGTACAAGTTAACGAAGCTGAAGCTTAGTACTAATTTTGGTCCTTTACACTAGATAAAATTGAATATTTCAGAAAAAATACATTACAGGTATAGGCAGACACTAGATATTAATGAGATTTTTTTCATGAATTCAGACTAGATATTATTGACTTTTTTCAGTTTGGCTTCGTAAAAATTTGCTTAGCTTCGTTGTGATTTTGAGTTGGCTACGCTACTGATTGAACTATATTTGAACAGTTTTACCTTGTGAGTTTATGAATTCCCTCTAATCAAACTATTTAATTAAATAATACTAGTATAATATGCGATAATTTTATCAATTAATCTTTATAATGAAAATTAGCGATGATAATAAAACTATAATAAACTGTACGTGTTTGTGCGTAATTAAAGTAAATCTACCCAAATAAATTATATCTGTAACTATAAAGTAATTGTATATGCTATTGTTTGAGTAACTAAATTGTAGTCTAATTCTATAATACATCACGAATGCTTTCAAGCCCTAAAATGCCATGCAATTGACAATTGCGTATACGATTGTTCAATGATTCATATAAGCTTGTTTAATGATTCATATAAGCTTGTTCATAAGTATCGACAAAAAGGCGTTTCGAGTATTTATTTAGGGTAAACTTTGAACTCAGCGGACATGTAATAATACATGTACCCATACATGCATATTGCAACGTAACAACACAGTTTTGATCATTGAACATAATAATTTAAGATTAAATACTGAACTTTATATTCTCATAAACATTGTAAAATGAAGAGCCTTGAATGTCCATGAAACTTCTTGGAAATATCTCTCCAGTGTATGTAATGTGATAATATTTATTGATGAACAATGCAATGTGGTGGTTCGCAAAATTCGCAATACATTCCTCATTGGCATCTCCAACTCCTCTTCTCCTTCAACCAAGGGCCAAGGACATACCCGATCTTTCTCCTTTTTTACAATACTATGCATATGATTGATAATAGTTAGATAGGATTGGTTGATGGGAGTGAAAAAAAGATCTTTCATACTTTTTTCATGTTTATTAAACAACTGAATGCTCCAGCAAATCATATAATATAAATACACTAGGTATTTGTAAATGTAGGTAATAAATTGTATATTTCATTATTTGTATTCTGTATTGTATCACAAAATGTATACATAGCATTTTAAGATATAACAATCATTTTAGCTATGCACTTATTATGTAAATTATTTAGCTTTAAATGTACTTGTGATAGGCCATTCATCTCTAAATTCTTCGGTGATGACTCGAATGTATAAAATTAACAAGTACTAAAATCGCATGGCTATACATATTTGTGTAAGTTTGGATTTGATTTTACATTTTAGGTAGAATAACAAATTAATACTAAAATCAATAATTTATTTCATACTGGAGATTAGAGAATAGGAAATTATTATAGAATAAAACTTTAGGAGTAAGTCATTAAACGGAACTGACTAATATCATGACATCATATTAATTAATTAAACAGAACGGCCAATACCTTGATCCGTTCGCTTAATAAGGACAATGATCTAATAAGCCTATTTTAATTGAAGGAATTTTTTAGCTTAGATACTTTAAGTATATTTACATATAGCAAGAATACTTGTCTCGTATCATTAAAAAATAATGAATTAGCATCCATGCATAGCATCAAGAAAATGAGAGATGAAGGACCTAAATTGGCAAATGGTACTTGGTCATTGATTTTTGTCTGATATGTCAATTGTATGTAAAAAGGCTTAAAAGTAAATCTAAATAACAAAGATATGATATGAATTAGCTATCAATAAAAGGAAGTAATTGTGGAAAGTATGTATTTGGAAAGAATAAAATAGCATTTGGCGAAAAGGAACCAAGAGGTCAAATACCCCCAAAGTTAACATCTCATAATGTTAGTGAAGTAATAATTTGTGAGGATACTTATAAATATAAACTTAGAAAGAGTGATTGAACCTAAAAGCTTCAATGTTCATAAACGAATTACAAAGAACCACCGCGATATAATCAAATAAGAATAACCCGGAAAAAGTTCAATAAATAAATCTAATCTAATCAATTCAGAAATGATTTTAAAATAAGCTATAATAACTAACAAATACTAAATAAGTAGATTAAATTGAATGATAATATCCTATGTATTCTGTAGAAAAACGAAGCTTCTCTGCATGCTGATTTTGTTGATGTGAATGAGATGATTGCATCATCTAACTCTTGTGCTCTCCAAGGTAAGCCCCGCAGTTTGGACAAGTGTGCTAAAAACATAAAACACATTTAAGACATGAAATCGAAGAATATAGTTGCACACATGAAATATCACGATACGATATACATAATACGGTATATATGCTTGATCTTATTTCATAATAAATAATCAATCCTCAAAATCGAATTGCTCTATTTAATATTTATCTAAGTATAAAATTGATTTTCTCTTGTGGGGTCTCATTATCACTACTTATTAATCATGTCGCAGCAATATTCTATGATTAATACTCTATGACTAATAGTACTGAAGTTAAAAGTTAGCTACATGACGCGAGTTAATCGAGCTATTAAGTGATCATCTCAATATTTAGTCAATTAAATGATCATTTACTTTTTCTTTTAAATAATGACAATGACGATTTCAGAATTATACTAATGACTTCTGGAATTGACATTCTAATTACCTTCGTGTCGAGACATGAGTCAGTGCAACATGGGATGAGGCAGCAGCCGCACCTTTTAAATTTAAAATATCAACATTTTAGAACTTGGCTCAACTTTTGAATTACAACCGAAGAAAAAAGAAATACCGAATCTTTAAATGAACATATTTTATAACAAGGTTATGATATGAGAAATTACCAGCAACCGAGCAGAGCGATGATAAATCCAGAGAGCCATGCCTTGGTTCCAGGCTCTTTTTGAACCGTCGTCATAATACTTTCATGACAATGTGGACAAGAAAGCCGAGTCGTGTCAGGTCCAAGTGGGACCATCGTCGTGACAATCACTTGTTGAGTCCCCATTGCAACTTGTGGCACATTCACAGTCATTCCTTCATAAGATATAAAAACCAAGTTAATTTCATCATCCAGAACATCCTCTCCAGAACTAACAATAAGTTGAGGGAAGAGGAAATAAAAGATTACACAATAATTCAACTAAACGGATGTGTCCATATTTTATAATCTCTATTTCTCTAACTAATCCAAATGTAGTTAGAAAATAGCTATATTCTATTCAAACTTCATTCACGCATTTGCAAATCTCATTCAATTCACTTCGCACACATATTCAAGGATTGTTTAAAACTTTTTTTGAAATTCAAATATACGCTAGATCAAATCAATCGGTAATTAAAAACTAACGTGATCATCATTTTAAATTGAACCGATGACGAATCCTCAATAACATCACCTCAAAGACTCTTAACTATTAAATCAAAAATATTATAAAATCAGCACCTATTCTTGTATACATAAAATTTAACACATATCACTTCATGCCATTAAAATGAGGAAAAATGTCTATAAAATTACAAAATATACGACAAGGAGTCCTTGTCATCCTATGAAATTAATGAAAAATGAATTATAATATTTATACTATTTATAATAAATACTTTACCTGGATTGTAAGGAGGTTGTGGAATTTCCTGTTGTACAGTTTGATTTGGGAAGTACGGCGGTGGTTGTTCCTTGTTCAGACCTTCGAATCCATAGCTCGGCGGTGCCTTCTCCATGTCGAGTATTTTGTGAGGAAGATGTGAGAGTTAACGTGGAAGAGCCGGATGCTCAATTAAAGAGAGATTTAAAAGTTATAAAGCGAAAAGCAGAGTACTACGACGTTGCTCGTTCAAAGCCTCAGGGGCGACTGATAAGTATTATCCCACCTCCCTCAACTCCTCCAACTCCCTTGCAAGAATGAAGTCATATAGTGCATCGAGGATAAAAGAGAAAGCAACGAGACCAATGTAAAAAGCCAATTTACAATGCAAACCATTCCTATACTTACAACATCCATCTATTTTACTTTTTCGTTCAGCTTCACTCAACAATTAGACCCTTGTATTCTCCATTCTCCTATATTATCATGCATAAAAGCATATTAATTATAATATACAGGTATAAGGTCGTATAAGTAGCAAGTATTAAAAGGTGACTCACGAATCTACGGGACCCTCCGTTCTCTTCGTAACATTTTACATATGACCCAATCTCTTCGTCTTAAGATTAGAGACCTTTTTTGAACTTATACTCATTTTAATATACTAGTATTTAGATTTTTATCTTTTAACTTTTAAAAATGAAACAAGGTGTGTTTCTTATAATATTTAAGGTTATTTAAAAAAGGTTAAACTTGGTTTATGAATAAGCATTTAAATACAATTTTACATTTGTTGCTTATTAATAAGCAA
>VJMY01001108.1:0-19413 GCA_009869795.1 Neelides sp. FZ-2019 | reverse complement strand
AGAGAGTTATTAAAAATTTTAAGGGAATTTATTAACAGATTGAACATTTAAATTTTGTGGGAAATTTTAAAAATAAAATAAAGTTGTTGTTGCTGCAATAAGGTTTCTATGTAATATGTATTAAATTCTTCTAATATTTACCTATCAATTCACATAATTCAATTGCACCCAGAACTCCTGCCAATGTCTGTGATAAAAATAAAACTGAAATTAAATACTTTTGCAGTGATTAGGAATTTTAATTTTCGGGTAAACTAGATTATTAAATCGGACTATGTGGACTCAATTATTGAGTCCTCATTGGAATATTTATGGGACTTAAACAAAAAATAATCATCATCCTTATGAATGAGTCTTTGGCCCAAATCTTGTAATAAGAATTCAAGAAATATCTGTTGAGTCCAACTTTAAGTTTAAAGGTCTGCGAAATAATTTTAATTTTGAATAATTTTTTAGGAACGATCACTGAAGCTTATCTCAAAATGCAAAACCAAACGGTTTTGTTTGTGCCAAAAGAAGTTCAAAATTTCTCCTTCAATGTTGCCTCAAAGGACAAAGAACTCTCGGCTCGTCTTGAAAGTAAAATACGTCTTCCTTTATGAATTTCACTTCATTGTCATTTATCCAACATAATTTCAATTTTAGTTTTGATTTATAATTAAGATTTACACATTATTTATTTGTTCTTTGATGTTTTAATTTTAAAAATTAAGAGTTAGAATGCCTTGTAAAGCAAGTGGTGAAAAAGAGAAAGACGGCCAGGCGGAAAAGAAATTCCTTTGTTGTTCAAACTAATGGCTCCTTCTAAGTGTTTTACATTACATTGTCAGTATTGATCTTCGCGTTGCTTATCATTTGCCTTACAAACAAAGGAAATATTAATAGCAAAACTTTTACTTTCCCAATTTAATCTTAAATATTAATTATAACTAGTTAAAATATTTTATATAGTAAAAATCAAAATTACAAGTGATGAAAACAAATAATATTATAGGTTAAATTTGAAATGTAAATATAATTGCATCAGAAATATACAAATGGAGGAAGTAAAATTGCATTTTAACTGAATTTATATAAATACATAAACGAAACAATAAGTGATAAAAATTATTCAATAAAGTCGTTTTATTAATTTACAAATTACATCCAATTTAAAAATGAATATTACATCTTTAGATAGTTATTTTTAGATAAAATAGTAATAAGTATTTAATATTAGATTAACGTTCAATTCATTAACTAATTGTAGTTAACGTGTAATTAAATTTGCAAATAAATAGATTATTCCATTATTGTCGTTTCGCTTGAACTTAATCTCATGTCACCAATCAAAATTAAAATCCACGGATTCAGTCAACTGATACGTCTGAGTCGGATGAAGGAACAACGGAATTTGAAGCAGTTAGTGCTAAAAAGCCGAAAGGAGTTTCAGGTTGCGTTAAAGGCAAAGGAGTGTCCCTATTTTCAATCGCCAGCTCATCTTCACTGTCATCAAGATCAAATATTATTGCTCTTTCCTGGTCCGACACACGAATGACAGTGGCAATGAAGTCCTCGAGTGTTTCATTCATTGGAAACGTCTGTCGGAGCCAATCGAAGAATTTCTCTTCAATGCCCATCTCATTCATCGAACAACGTTCCTCGGCGATGATATTGGAGAAATTCAAGCTTTTGATTTTCAAAGTCGTGAATTCCCCGGTTTCTGTGCTCAGCTCCTCAAGTGACCCAATTCCCAAATGCATCTCTTTATACCCCTTGGTCCAGTTCAACTTGTTGAGAACAACCGAGAATTTCTCCACGTTCTTCAAGTCATTCCCCAACCAGACAAAGTAAGGGTAAGCGAGGAAGAACATCTTCATGTTCTCATTGCTTTGAAATAAGGAAACTTGAACTTTCAATTCCCTCAAATCTGGCGCGAATTTCTGAATGGCTTGACTCATGTTGAACAATTTGTCTTGAGAAGAGTGATCGTAAACTAGGTCAATCTTTTGAATAGTCAATTTCTTAAGATTTTCCCAAGATGTTTCAATGTGTTCCAACAATGGAAATCCTCTGAGCTTCAAGTTTTCAACAAGCGGGAATTCTGAGCCGAATTTGTCCAAGATGTGTCCCATGAGTTTGGATGTGAATGGAAGAGAAAGATCGAGGAATTGAACGTTTTGAAAGGATGGGACGATTTTCAACACATTTTGCAATTTGGCAATTACATCTGTGTTAACATTGAGAAATGTCTCCAACTTGTTTTCGGAAATTTTGGCATGTCTGTCTTGGTGAAAGCTGTAGGCAAAATCGGAAACCATTTGAAATTCCTTGACTGTCGTTGAGATTGGGGTGAAGTCTTGAATGAATTTTAGTCTTTTCTCATGTTCTCCAGGGTTTATCCTTAATAAAAGAATAAATCAATGGAAATTCATTTAATACAATTAAATTACCTCTATATTAATTTATCAATATTTTATACATTATAAATATTGTCTTTTTAAATATTTTGGATGTTAACGCTTATTTAATGCAAATTAATCAACGTAATTAATTGAATTGTTTATAAAAAATCATAAGATTGTAAACTTAAAGTCTTAATTGTCTAGTTAAGTATAAAGTACTTACATGAGGCTATTAACAAATTTCAGTTGATCGATTTTCATGTTCTTAAAGTCCTCAGTTGTGACTCGTCCAGGTCTTGGTTCCGTGAACGTAAAAGCATCAGCAGTGATGGTAAGAACCTTAACTTGTGTACCGAAATCGGAGATGCTGCTAAAAATCCTTTGAACAACTCCTGACAATTCCCGATTTCCAAGAAGGAACACAACGATTGAAATTAAGTTCGGCGCCAGTTTGATGATTTCCTCGGAGAGATAACACCTAGAAGTGTCTTTCCAAATGGATGTTTCCACTTCAATCGAATCATTGACCAAACTGAGCTTCTTCAAAGAGGTTAATTGACGCGACGAGAACAACTTTCCTCTCTCTTCCTCAGAGTGAAAAAGGAGATCTCCCTGGATGGATTCACATCTAATTTCCGTAACTTGAATCTCCACGAGGAAGGGGAAGTTGGAGAACAAAATCCTTTCCAGTCTGTTGGACTCCATTGGGACTTTGTAATAAATGCGTTGGGATTGTCTGAGGAGGGTCACGTGGTAGGAAATGTCAAAGGTTCTTGTGGATGACCCGAACAGTCGAACGAATCTTTTGTAATAATCCGCATTGAGGTCCAACTGTGACTCGAGCTGCCAAATGAAGGAGTCGTGAAGGAGAGTTGAACTTGACTCAAAGGTTTTGGTGAAAGCCTCGACGGTGCCTTCAGAGTAAAGGTACATTGGAGGGATGGAGCGTTTGATCAAAAAGTCAGCTTCGGTTTTCCAAGCAGAGCAGACGCTTCTCACTTTGCACAATTCATTTTCTTGGCTCCATCCGTTCTTATAAAGATATTTGAAAATCTCCGAAATTACCTGAAGCAATGTACAATATTTGATTATTGGCTCGCAGATTATAAATGTTTCCTTTAAATATAATATATTAGTCTGAAGTCAGAACAATATGAACTTGTAAAAAATATAAGGAAAGGGGAAAGGATGTAAGGAGTGACATGACACATAGCAATCCTGTGACCGCATGTTGAGTTATGAAGATAAACACTTACAATTAGGTATTTGATAGAATCAATACAAGTATAAGTATGTATTTGTGTATACAAAAGTTACGTACCTTCGAGTTTAACAAAGCATGTTCCATTGTGAAATCTCTAAGCTATTCGCTGTGATATTTTGTATTTTAAATTGTATCTAATTAAAGTACTATGTAAATTTGTAAGATTATTTAATGATTCTTTAACATATCTAGGTCAGAATTAATTTAATACAATAAATTTAACTATACTGGCTATTTTTGTAAACAACATGATTCTAAACGACCATATAGGATTATTTGAAATAATTTTTTCATAATTTAAAATGTTTTTATTTCATTCAATCAAACTTTGTGGAAATTGAGTTTTTATTGACAACAAATAATCTTATCTGATAAACAACATATATTTCTTTACAAATATCATTTGTAAACGATTATATAATATATGAATATCATAGAGAATCATTATAGATGATCGGATAATTAGTTAGCACATCTGCTCATCATAATCATGATTTAATGTAGTCTGATTAAATACAGAAATATAAGAACCAAATTGACAAATGGATTATAGTAAATTAACCAATTTATTTAATATCATCTAAATCAAAAGTAAAACTTTATCATTTTTCATTCATTTATATAAATATAAATACAAGTAATCCAAGTCCAAAAGATATTCTCTTTTACATAGTAAGCATTATAATACTAGCTAAACATAAAAAAGAACGCTCACATATATTGAGTGAATAATGATGAGAAAATGCATAAAATAAAGGAAAGCGAAGGTAAGAAAGTCATAGATAATGAGGTTAAGTATGTTCAAAGATTTATAAAATTTATGATCAAACAAATTGTCGATAAATTGATCGTTTATATAGAAAAACAAACACTTTGACTTTTATTCCATTGGGTTTTTAAACTTGCACGCAATGCTAATTTCCTATTATTTTAACTTTAACTTGATACTTGAAAGGCCATTAGTTAATCTCAAAGTGTCTCAAAAGCATTTTTGACGTGTGTGTGTGTTTGTCATCCGACCTATTTATTGTTCTTGTATATTTTCGTTTGCATAAACGAAACATGTTTTATTTGTGGTTTAAAGAGAAAGAGAAAAATACATCAGTAGTAGGATTGGAATTCTTAAAAATGAAGAATTTTGGGAAAAGAAAAAAAGAAATTGAAGAAGAGGAAGAATACTACGATGAGGTTGACCTTGAAAGAAATACAAAAATGTCAAAAGCGAAAAAACTATTTTTCCGTTTTTGCCTTGACACGAGTTTACATGGACTCAAATACGTTGGTCAACCTCGGCGACATTTGATTGAAAGGTCTCAATAATAGTTTACTATTAAGCTAGCTATAAGATATGAGCAATTGGATATGAAAATCAATTATTTTTATATTCATTTAATTCAACTTTTAGGATATTTTGGCTCTTGGCATTTGGCGTGGGCTGCGGTGGTGCATTGTATTTAATAGGAGACGTGTGGGCCAAATATAAGAAAAGCCCCGTTATTATCACATTTCGCCCATTTGAAACGACAATTGATCAAATTCCTTTTCCGGCAATTACCATATGCAACATGAATAAAGTCCTTAAAAGCAAAGCGGATGAATTTCTGTATGTTTTGATTATAAATGAAATCTAATACAATAGATAGTATAAATGTATGAATGCAAATGCACGTTTAAAGATTTAAAATGAGAATTCATTCGTTTATATATTTTTTAATAAATGAATTTGACACTGATATTATTTATATATTATTATTAATATCTGAAGTGGTGCAGTTCATAGTGAGGATTATGAAGAAAAAATCAATGCTTGGAAAAATTTGTATTACCTTGATCATGTTTGTTCAACATCAGGGAGTTTCACAAGAAGGTTTTTATTTTATTATTTTAGTTAAATTTTTTTAAATTGCTTGTGGTATAACATTATTATTACTGACAGATTCAATCTTTCTGTGAATCGAGGATCCATTGAAGGATTGGAAAAAATTACTTTGGAATCGGATCAATCTGATGTTGCTAAATTTTTACAAACTGTAAGTCACTGTTGAGTTTTAACATGATTTATACAATATATTGAATATATGTTATTAATTAAAATGTTACAAAAATCTAAACACTATTGATCAATAAAAATGAGAACGTAAAATTTAAAGGCGTCTCAAGAATGCAACAGTATGTTGCCTTATTGCTTATGGCAAGGTAAAAATTTATCGAAAATTCTGAAAAATACCCTTAATCATAATCATAATATAATCGAATTAGTCCAAAGTGTAAATGAATATTATTTTACTATGCTTATTTCAAATTCAGACGAAATTCGAAATTGTAGTGAATTGTTTCATTCCATTGAAACTGAATTTGGAAAGTGTTGTACATTCAACATGGTTCCCGTTTCATTGTTGGAAACGTTACGGTAGAAAATAGCATTATTTACATTATTACAACTTACAACTATTATTTACATACATTATAAAATAAATTCTCAATTGAGAACAAAAAAACTATAAAGTTGAATATATAACGTTAGAAATGACACGCGAGATGATCCAAAAGAAATTCAAGAATGGCTTTCATGGGATTTGGATGGAGACGGATTGCTTTATACAGGGGAGAAAAAACCAGAATTTCCTCGTAGACAAATGAGAGCTGGGAAATCATTTGGGCTCTCCTTTTTACTTGATCCGCAAATTGATCAATATTTCTGCACAACTTCAGATGCCGTAGGATTCCGTGTAAGATAAATAATTATAACGTTAGTTTATGAAAATAATGTTTACGTAATATGTATAGAACAATAAAATTTATTATTTATTTTTGCAATAATTAAAAGCTCCAAGCGCATCTTCCTATTGACGTTCCACATGTGAGCGATTTCGGCATTTCACTTCGCCCCAATTCGGAAATATTCATTGACGTTCTTCCTGATTTTACAATGGCCGATGAAAATATCTCTGGATTTTCTTTGGTAATTGATTTGTAATTAATTGATTAAATGTGTAATTAATTAAAGACTATAATAATTGCAATTTGCATATAATTTGCATTTGAAATGTTTTAGAAAAACCGCGGTTGTTACTTTAAAGGAGAACAAAATTTAAAATATTACAAATACTACACGTCCAACAATTGTGTTGACGAATGTGCTGCTGACAGAACTGAAGCAAAATGCAATTGTGTCCGATATTATATGCCTCGTTAGTTATATGATGATTTCTATTTTCTATAATTTAATCATTAATCATTTTAATCCTAATAAAATATAAGTTAGTCTTGAGTGCTAAAAGTGTTATACAAATTGCAGGTGACAACAATAGGTCTTTATGTGGTCCATCAAAATTTGAGTGCGCAGAGAGTATCAAAGGTCTTTATTTTAAATGGTTAATCAAATTTAAAATGGTTTTATTTCGAAATTGTAGGTGAATTCAATAAAGAAGGAATTAAAAAATTCTGTGAACATTGTCGGCCCACTTGTACTGAAATGCAATATTATTTGCAAGAGAGCACTGTGCCGCTTCAGGATTATTCCTTTTGGAATATGGGAGATAAACAAGAACGTTTAAAGTACACTTTTGAACAAATTTTGAAATCGTTTTTTAATAAAAATGAACTTGCTAGCTAACATTACTTTGATATGTTATATTAATACTTAATGCAATGATTTTATTGCGAATTTTGTTTATCAACAGAGGAAGAAAAAATGTTTCTATTGTTCATGTATATTTTGGAAGCGATTCAACTTATGCAAAACTAAGAACAGAACTTTATGGATCAACAGATTTAATTGGTTTTGATTTAAAAGAAATTCTTTAAAAAATTATTAATTGTTTTAATTAATATATTAATTTATGCTTACACTATTTAATCCATTTTAAATTTGCTTTTTAGCAAATACTGGCGGGTTGATGGGATTGTGCCTTGGCTTTAGTGGATTGAGTCTCATGGAAATTTTTTATTTCATTACATTGAGAGCATATTGTTCATATAAAACCGGAGACAGTGGAAATTCAGCTAAGAAATTCTGGCGCATAATTCAAAAGAACTTTAAAAACATCATTTCTCAAGATAAATCAGAAGATTTCTCCGTAGAATTGAAACCAAAAGCTCAATTAGCTTTGCCGTCGGTTTCAATTATAAATGAATTTAGAAATCCAAAAGATTGGAATGAAAATCTATCACGTCAAACATGGACTAAAGAGAACAATAGAACAAACGGAACTAATTTTCTTAAAAGTGTTTTGGGGGAAATTTAAAATTGAATTTTTATGCTTTAAATCAAGCTAGTGTGCTATTATTATTATTATTCTTAAGCTAATCACAATGGTACAAAATATAATTTTATGTAAAATTAAATAATTTAAACATTAATTTCACCCATAAATCCATTATCATAAAAATATTTTTTTATGCTCGACATTTAAATTACGTTAATTAAACATATAATATAATTTTTAAAGTTAAACAATTTTTAAATTCTGATAATATAAAAAATTGACCTGGTGAGTGCTTTATGAATAGAAATTTTATATGCCTTTAGAAATGCATGTGAAGAATTTACGTTTATCAAATTTATGCACCTGTGTTTGTGGCAATCGGTAATTATTAGCTATTTAACTTGAACATATTCTATTAAATAAAAATATCATACGAGTTAGTCATCAAATTACCAGAAATATACAATAAATGAATTAAAAATATTTACTCAATTAAAGATTTATTATTCCTGCTTTTCTATTAGTCTGTAAAGGAAACATCAATACTTACGTATAGGTACTCCATGAATATGTAAGATATTATATTCATGAATAACAATTAGCTTCAATCAATCAAATAAATTATTCAATCCAATTATTCTTTTCAAATTTCTCATTGTAAATTAATTCCATTGTCATAAAATTGACAAATTAACATTTTTGAGAGCGCAATACACAAGAATTGTGCAATTGAAGAGAATTAAATTGAATTTTTCAATTGAAAATAAAAAACAACGAGCTATTAAACAATATTGCAATGTTTTCCAACTTTTTGAATGATAGCTCAATAGATAATCATATTAATAGTTTATCCTTAAAACTAAAAACCACAAAAGAAATTAACGTCGATTAACAGATATTTTTTTTATTAACCGCCTTATTCTCTGAAAACTTTCCTTGTAACATTGCATTTTTATTGATTTAATTTTCCAAATATAGGCAAAATAAATGGAGAATTTTATTTTGAGGTAAAAGAACACAATTTTTAAAAGGTATAAAATGAGGTTCAAATTGCCTTTGGACTCATTCTGAAATCCACTTGAGAAATAATCATGTTGGTTTTTTGGATCCTTGCGTGTTTGGTAGCAGTGAGTTATGGGGAAGATTGCTGGTGGACTGGATGTCAATTGGACTCGTGGGCGGAAAAGGGATGCGCTCAATACAATCGCCAAGAAAGGAATCGAAGGAGGTTTTAACCAAAACACCATTAATGACTCCGAAAATCGATTCACAAAAATTAAATATTTTTCTCATTAGATCTTAATTAATTTTTAATGCAATACAGATGTCAAACTAACAATGGGCCTGGTTATGAATATCAATGTTGTACCGGTGGAAACGATGGCGATGGCGGTGGCGGCGGAAGTGGCGAAGGAGGTTAAATTAATCTATTTTTAATCTTAGAAATTAAAAATCTAATTACTCAGCATGAAAATTATCTAAGATCTAATTAAACTAATCATCATTATCACAATTATCATTATCTAATGTGAAGAATTTTTAGATAAAGAATAATAAATTTTTTTCACTATTTTTTATCTGCATGCTATAAGAACTATAGGTATAATGACAAAAATAATTGGAGCATTTATTGATTTTTTCCCGTCTAGATTCAGTGAGTTCCATCAGTTACAATCAGTTTTCGCAAGCCGTGACTTCAAATCCTCCTGATTCTAACGGGAAATGGCCGCGACCTAGTCAAAGCCAATACAACGCGTTCATCAAGGCTGCCGGACCCAAAGGAGGAATCGCCAACAAGAGAGAAGCCGCCATGGCTTTGGCCAATTTCCTCCAAGAGTCCGACGGGTTGAAAGCCAAGAGAGAATACGCCTGTGAAAACAACGGATGTCCAGGCCATTACGAAGGCATCGGGTGTGAGCGTCAAGGGCAACGGTACTATGGACGCGGGTACATTCAACTCACGTGGTGCTACAACTATCGAGACGCTTCCGTTGGCCTTTATGGGAACGAAAACGTTCTCTTGAATGACCCCGACAAAGTGGCGAGGGAAGAGCAGTTGGCTTGGGACACGGCCTTTTGGTTCTGGAAGGATCGTGTGAGGGGACAGCAGGGAGTTCAACAAGGGAAATTCGGATCAAGTATACGAGCCATTAATGGTCAACAGGAATGTGGCGGAGGAGCCCCGTACCCACAAAAGGCACAGAGGAGAAAAAATATTTATGTCAATGTGAGAAGGGCCTTTGGGCTACAAGGGCCTGGAAACCACGAAGGTTGTTAATTAAATATGTCGAAAATTGAAATAACTTGAATAAACTCAATGCACTCTGTATTATTACTAGACCCAAAACATTCAAGCACTAAAAAATGTGGTTTTAAGCATGCAGCATGCAGTAAAAAATCTCAAAAATATGCATTATATGCTCTTGATAAAAGGTATTTTTTGAGACTTTTATGAAGTACTTTCTCATATTTTTGAGAAAAAAATTAATTGTCACAAAAATTTTCCTGAAGTTTTAAATTATTCAAAAAAAACATTATGCTAATAATTTCAATGCTTCGAATTATTTCAAAAACATTTTTCACATTGAACATTTAATCCCTTAATAAATCTATTTAATCATATTTATACATATTACATTAAATTATATACATTAAAGACTAATTTTTACCTAATACTTATTATTTATTATCATTTTTCATTCAATAGACACCAATACTTTAATTTTTTATTATAGAAACCCGTCGGGAGACGGGCCGATATATTACTGGTTATATTATAATTAAATAAAATTTTGAGTTAACTTTTAAAAAATCAAGGAATTATGCGAAAAAACTTGAAATATGCTGGTATACACAAAAATTGGCAAATATGGAGCAAAATGGCCAAATATGGAGGACATGGCCTAAAGATTCCTCATTTTAACTAATCAGGATGGTACCATAGTTTAAAAAGGATTCTACATAAGATAAAAAACATGCAATTCCATGAAAGTCCAGGGCCTAATTATTACAAATCTGGGATTACTGATTCTGAGAATGGTTGATAAACATTATTGACTATATTATATAGTCAAATTTAATGGAACATTTTTGTATAGCCAGAATTTTTCTGGAAGAGGGCTTGTTAGAAATTATAAAGTTAGCCTTTATTTAGCTTTTAACGAAAAAGAAATATATTACTTAGTTAAGATAAATAGGATAATTTATTAATTTAACATTTAGGGGAGTGAGAACCAAAATAATGAGATAATGACATTTCATTACATTAAATTGTATTTAGGTATTGAGTGTTGTGCGTGTATGAATTTATATAAAAACGTTAAAGTCCTCCTAAATCCTAAGAGAAATCTTAAGTTTAAAAGGCGCCAGAGCTCTGGTTCTGCAAGTTTTACAGTCGGCAGTTCTTGAAGCAAGTCGGCAATTATTATAAAAGATATCTCAAGTAATATATTAGGCTCTAATAAAAAGTGTAAATTATATATTGTCTTATCAAAAGCTAGTAGATCAGAGCTGCCTGACGTGTTCATTAACATCTGTGATAGAGCCATTGAGCTCTTAATCTTTGTCAGATGTTTTTTCTGCTCATCACCTTCTATAGACAACAGACAGCTTAAGAATTGAGTTCCCTTCGCTCACACATCAATCTTAAATGTTTTCCTCCTCCTTGTAAATTCTAATTTACATAATCCTTCATTCTATTAAAACATCTCTTAACCTCATGTTAAAAGAATTATCTCTTAAGAGAGACATTAACGAATTTAACTCAAGATTTGGAACGCAAGCATTTCAAAATCCGAGAATTCAATTCACAAGAAATTATTAAATTAAAGTAAATATGACAGGTCACATCATGAGCCAAGGGTCGTTTAAAGGGAAGGGAATGGGGGTTTTGACCTCTGGAGGAGATTCTCAAGGTAATTATTTATTTTTATACTTCATAACCTCACTTATAATTAAAAGAATTCCAATGCAATCTGAATTATTATTAACTCACAACTAAGTAATGATTCGCAATAATTCAAACTTAATGAATAATTTTAATTGACGTTTTTTTCTTAGGAATGAATGGAGCTACAAGAGCAGTCGTAAGGGTGGGGATTTATCTCGGATGCAAAGTGTACTTTATTAAAGAAGGTTATCAAGGTCTCGTTGATGGAGGAAAACACATTGAAGAAGCAACATGGAGCTCGGTTTCCGGAATTATTCATAAAGCAAGTCTAACATTAATTTAATTAAAGATCTTATCAAACATAGAACTTATCTAAAATACTATCATTTATGGTTCATGAAAAACGGATTAAAAATATTAATCAAAATGGCAATTTGAAGGGCGGAACTGTCATTGGATCTGCAAGATGTAAAGAATTTCGAGAACGAGCTGGACGACTCAAAGGAGCCAAAAATCTTATTGATTTGGGAATCAATAATCTCGTTGTAATTGGCGGAGATGGTTCATTGACCGGTGCGGATTTATTTCGCCAAGAATGGCCCTCGCTCGTTAACGAACTCAAAGACAAGAATGAAATTACGGAAGAAAAGGCCATGGCGTTTCAACATCTCAATATTGTTGGATTGGTTGGTTCGATTGACAATGATTTCTGTGGAACAGACATGACAATTGGTAATTCACCTTTGATATTAACTAATAAGTTAGTTAATTCACATTGCTTCTACTTATTTCAACTCGTTTAATACTAGATCAAAGTTCATTATGGACAATTATATTAATAATAAATGTCGACATAAATGTCTTGTTTCTTATTTGTGTTTATAATTCAATAAAATATGAAACATTAATTAAACCACTTTAACATTTAACACTGTGATTCTAATTGATTAAATTAATTATTCTTAGGAACGGACTCTGCGCTTCATCGAATCATCGATTGTGTTGATGCCATTGTGTCAACGGCCATGTCTCACCAGCGAACTTTCATTTTAGAAGTTATGGGGCGTCATTGCGGGTGAGGAAGTTTATTCTAAAAAGGTCATTTGGTGTTAATTGATATTGATTTTAAAGTTATCTTGCAATTGTCGGTGGTTTGGCCTCAGAGGCTGACTACATTTTCATTCCCGAAGTTCCACCACCAGTTGATTGGCCAAAGAAACTTTGTGATAAACTGGAACAGGCAAGAATATGTGAATTATTAAAAGCTTCAATTCTTAAAAAAGAAATGAGTCGCCTTTTAGATCGCCTTTATTACTTAATGAAAATAATATAGAAATCTCCCTTTACACGACATAAATGCACTTTTCATTTGAAAATTATTTAATGAAATATTTGTAACTTCTACCAATAAGCTATGCAAAATTAACATTTATTATAATATAATTAACCAATTCACACATAGCCTATATGAGAAGATTTTCGCAAATTTCGAATAGGTGAATTTGAACAATTGCTGTAAATATTCACAATTAAAAATTGGCTTAAAATAACAATTAGGTATTAATCTGCTCATTAATTGCAATAACTGCTAACCAATGTTATTATTATCTTCACTTATACCTCCATTAATAATATTTATTGAATACCTTGAAGATATTTAGCATTAGTGGCTGCTTTGACCAGCGAAGCTTCGTTTGTCTTCTTGCCTGAATGGCCTCCGGATTCCCATTGGCCCACTAAACTTTGCTCCAA
Source organism: Neelides sp. FZ-2019 (assembly GCA_009869795.1). Lineage (NCBI taxonomy): Eukaryota > Metazoa > Arthropoda > Collembola > Neelipleona > Neelidae > Neelides > Neelides sp. FZ-2019. The sequence continues at coordinate 5,916 of VJMY01001108.1, read as the reverse complement.
ACTATACGAGGCAATTTACTAACGCTTTTTGTCACTAATTAATTTGAACAAACAATTTGCCTGACATGAATTTGCTTTTGGCAATGATAAGTGAAACGATTAACTAATTAATATAATTAATGAAAAGTTTTAACTTAATCGATTGAAAATCATTATCATAATATGAAAAGTACTTTTTGGAATCTCCAGGAAAGAAACGCTGGTCAGCGTCTGAATATCATAATTGTAGCTGAAGGAGCCATGGATCGAAACGGAGATCCCATCACTGCAGAAAAAGTCATGAAAGTTATCGTTGACAATTTGAAGCAAGATGCGCGGATTACAATTCTAGGACACGTTCAACGCGGAGGAAGCCCTTCTGCTTTTGATAGGATTTTGGTAAGTTTGAACGCATTTATTCAAACTTTGAATTTATTCTATTTATTTATATTTAAGAAAATTTTCACAACCTGTGAATTATTGCTTATTAAGGAATGAAATCACATTCACTCGCACATTTTCAGACTAATTACTGACGCTGATTTTTTATTTATTCACTAGGGATGTCGAATGGGAGCCGAAGCCGTGATGGCTCTTGTTGAAGCGACACCCGAATCAGAAGCTGTTGTTGTGAGTTTGGCCGGAAATCAAATCATTCGACTACCCCTGGTCAGTTGCGTCAATAAAACGAAAGCTGTTGGGAGAGCCATGGCTGACAAAAATTGGGATCTTGCCGTTCAACTCAGAGGAAGGTAACATTCTCAAATGAACATTTAAATATACATCAATTTACTTTAAATTGAACTTCATTTAATGTTTTTAATTTTATTATATTTAAAGGAGCTTTGCTGGAAATCTGGATACTTTCAAGATGCTCACTAGATTTAAACCACCAAAGGATGCCTTTGATGAAGAAGGACATGGAAAGGTTTTATTTTTTTCAATCAATGAAATACAAGTGCTAAATTAAATGTTAGTTGTAAGAACCATTTTTAATGAATGTCTATTAATCATTAATTTGGCATTTTAGGGAGGATTCACATTGGGCGTTATGCATGTTGGAGCTCCAAGCTGTGGAATGAACGCCGCTGTGCGTTCTTATGTCAGAAATTGCATTTTTCGCGGAGATTCTGTCTTAGGAATCAACGATGGAGTCGAGGGTTTGATCGAAGGAAATGCAAAAGAAATGACCTGGTCAGATGTGACTGGATGGGTGGCAGCAGGCGGAGCTTTCCTCGGCACTAAACGAACACTTCCAAAACCCGAAACGCTTCCTCTCATTGCAGAGCGATTGAAAAAACTTGGAATTCAAGCTTTGCTCGTCATTGGGGGATTTGAGGCTTTTCAAACTGTCCTTCAGTTTGCAGAACACAGGAGCAAATTCCCGGCCTTTTGCATACCCTTAGTTGTCATTCCAGCAACAATTAGTAAGTTGAAAGCTAGTTATTAAAAAAACCTGTTAAATGAGTATAAACTGTTCTAGCTCTAGATGTAATATAAATATATTTAATATTGCTTAAAGTAATTTGTTTTCAAATAATGATTTTAAAATTACATTAAAATTCTTATTAATCTTGTTTATAGGTAACAACGTCCCTGGAACAGATTTCTCTCTTGGTTGTGACACAGCCTTGAATGAAATCACAGAGATTTGTGATCGAATTCGGCAATCAGCTCAAGGGACCAAACGGAGAACTTTCATTGTGGAAACGATGGGCGGCTACTGTGGTTATTTGGCTACTTTGGCTGGATTAGCTGGCGGGGCCGACGCTGCATATATTTATGAAGAACCTTGCTCAATTGACCATCTCGTCACTGATGTCAAACACATTGCTTCCAAAATGGCTTGTGGAGGAATCAGCCGAGGACTTGTACTAAGGTTAGTTACAATTTTCAATTACAAATAATATCTGCAATTTTTAATTTAACAATGCAGTTAATTATTAAAACAATTAATTAATTTTTAAATTAACTTGCTTTAAAAAGTTTTTAATCGAGCCATTGAATCCACTATTTTATAATAAACAAGATTGAGCTTTTCATATCCAAAATTAAAAATATAATTTACTAATATAACTAAAAGTTTAATCCCTGTTTTTTTCCTTGCAGAAACGAAAAGGCAAATGATAATTACGGGACGGATTTCATCACGCGTCTTTACACCGAAGAGGGTAAAAAGATGTTCACGACGCGAACCAATGTTCTTGGGCACATGCAACAAGGCGGATCTCCAACGCCGTTTGATCGTAACATGGGCACTAAAATGTCAGCAAAGGCCGTTGACTGGTTCATCGAGAAGTTGTCAAATGAGAAAACCTTCACGACTCCGCATTCGGCTGTGATGTTGGGGATTCGTGGGAGGACTTACCAGTTCACGCCCATACAAGAATTGAAGTTGTACACGGATTTCGAACATCGGATTCCTTATCATCAGTGGTGGCTCAAAATTCGACCTTTGTTGAGAATCCTTGCTAAACACGAGTCAACATACGAAGAAGAAGGAATAACCTGTGAAGTGGAGGAAACCACAGAGTCAATTACTTAATGTATGATTTACAAACTTTACTTTCTTTGTTCTTTACCTAGTTAGTTGTTACTCTTGTTACACTTAAATGTGTAGAATTTGAAGTTTACTTAATTTGGTTTTGGTATTGTATCGGCTAGAATATAATATCGGCAAGGGTATACCTGTTGAAATCTTCTCATTTATTAATAATACATATTTATTTAGTTTTCCAATGCTCATACTATTTACATGCTATAAGATCATATATCATCGATAAAATAATTACTCCAATAACAAGAAAAACGATTGTTTTGCAAAATTAACGAAAACATCATATGCCAAAGTAATTTAATAAATCATTCTAAAATTGAAAAAAACAAAAGTTTCTTCTAATAGTTCTATTATTTAGTTCATAACTCCATAATATACTCAATAGAAAAGAGTAAATTGAAACAATAAAATGTTAATATTTAAATACTTTCATTACTTTTCACATAAAAAATGTAGTTAAAGTCTAATACATACAATCGCATTGGATATTAAGGGTATTTACGGTGGAGTATAATTTTAGGATTTAGAAGTATTTTGGGTTATTTGAGTAGTAGAATTGAATTGAGAGTGTAAAGGGTCTCGCTGGCCTCAATTTCCCAAAAAGGTCACAAGAAGTCCCCCTATGTTCCACATACACTTCAAGTCCTTTTATGACCCTCTCCAGAGGTAATTTTATTAGTGCAGTGGTGTTCTGGGTCTTTCTAATAAGTAAAGGTTGAGGCCGATCGATGACACCCTTTCAATTTCCACGAGAACCCCACTTCCATTTTCGTATGATGGGAAAAGGGGCCAGGTCGGGAAATGCCTTGAACTCGTCGCCCTCACCTTATCTTGAACTTCCTTATCATCACCACCGACTTCTACATCAAATCCCAGTTCGACTCTCCCTCAACAGCACTCTTTTCTCCACTTACACATTTCTTTAACTTATAACACAAAAAACCATTGGGCAAAAATTCAATTCCTTTTTACAATATAAATACACTTTTCTAATCAAATCAAACCATTAAGCTACTCATTGATATCTGTTTTCATTTTTGATATACCAAATTACGAAATTTTTCTAAATTATTAAACCAATGTGATAATAGGAATGAAAGGAAAAGTTGAAAAGTATGTGACAGTTCTTTCGCAAATGGACTCAATCAATATGAACATTATTGTGAACATTTAAAGTGTTTTCTTAAGAGTGAAAATCACCTTTAAGTGAGTTACCCGAGTGTTTGTTAATGTTCAGAATTAAAAATTAGAATAGAAGATGCAGATTTTAAATGGGACGAGACTCGGAGCTCTTCTTCAATCATTTTTGTATTTGTCAACAGCTCCTTTGTTCTCAGAAAGATTTGAATTTGACATTCCGCCTAATTCAATTAAGTCTTTCTCATATTCCCCCGAAGCAAGGAAAAAATCTCTTCTTTCCCAAGAAGAAATACAAGCTTCAAATGAAAATGAGGAAGAAGCAGGAGCAAAGACTATTAAAAACATTATATCAACTTCAACTGAAGGTTAATAAACACTTAAATAATCTTTTTGAATTAATTTAATCTCTAATTAAAACTATTAGTTTAGTATGAATTGGGGGATGAACGAGTTATTTACTGTTTCCTATAGGAGAAATAGGTGAAAAAGTGAGATGCTACGGAATCCTTGGCTGCATTGAACAAAAGTACGTGGACCAACGCGGTTTTGATCTTTGGCCTGAACCGCTGGAAACCATCAAACCTTTTATTTGCCTTCATCTCCATTGGAATCGAACTTGTCGGGAAGTGAGTCCAGAGTCTTACAATTTGGGCGTCCCTGGGACTCAATCTTTTTGGCTTACTCATGGCTACATTGAGAGTGGAAATAGGCCATGGATTCGAGTAATGATTAGTAAAATTATAATGATGCTTGTTTACACATTAAAATTAAAATTTTTGCATAATTGACACATTTCAACAAGATAAAATAATTTGCAAGAAACCCTATAAATACATGTTATTTTCAATTATTTAGTTATATAAACATTCGCAATAGCAGTATTAAATATCAATAATATGATTCACCATCTGAACTTAATACAATTTTAATTAAAAATTAATTTTAGGAAATGGTGAATGAGCTTTTAGAAGCGAGAAAGGATGTGAAAGTGTTTGTAATTGATTGGTCGCGTGGCGCTGAGCCGCCGTACGCTCAAGCAACAGTGAATATTGAACTTATTGCTGCTTATGTCGCTCATCTATTTGTCCTATTGGATGTAATCCCAGTGTTTCACAATTAATAATGATTCTTTTTTATTTTTGCAATGTATAACATACAAGTAGTTAATAGTTAAAATTTATAATTTAAAATTTGTATAACATTTCAAATGATTGTTGCAACAAGGAAGCAGGTGAAATTCGTGTGAGTGAATCTCATTTCATTGGACATAGTCTTGGAGCCCATTTCGGAGGATTCGTTGGATCCTGGCTCATTGGAAAAGGATATCTCTTATCAAGAATAACCGGTTTAATTCACTCATGAAAAAAATGCACTCCATGTGCAAGGAAAGTTAAATCGCCGTTTTAACGTCATTATTAAATTTTAGGATTGGATCCAGCACAACCCTATTTTCAAAATTTCCCGCCTGATGCTCGTTTGGATCCAAGTGATGCTTATTTTGTTGATGTGATTCATACTGATGCCAAGCCGCTACTTCACGGAGGTATTATTATATTATTATAATGTTGAACGCAAAATTATACACATGTTGACATGCATTATTCAATTACACTTTTACACTATATGTATTTTATCTTGAAAAAGATATTTATTTAAATGAATGTTTAATTATTTTAGTAAAATTGATTAATTTAATTTTTTAAATTTTAGGTTCAATAACGGGGTTGGGAACACAAGAGCCAAGTGGTCATATTGATTTTTACCCAAATTCTGGCAAGGATCAACCAGGATGTAAAGACGGAGTTTACCAAGCGATACTTCAGGAAGATGGCTCACTTCTTTATGGTATTACATCCAAATGTGAGGTTTCTTTATTTTAAGACTTATTTTTTTATTTTTTATTGATTGTTTAGGATTAAGGCGTATGATAGCATGTGATCATATTCGAGCTTATGAATATTTCACCGAGTCAATCCGAAGTTCGTGTTCGTTCATGGCTTTCTCTTGTCCATCTTGGGATGCGTTCATCACATCTTCTTGCCCGATTAGTTGTAGAGGATTCGCACCAGAAAAGTATATTATATACTTACATATTTTTTTTATTATTTTTATGACATTTAACATTAAAATATTTAATTGTCCAATTATTTTAATTGTATTATTGATTAGCTGAATATTCAATTTTTAAGTAAAATTGTCTGTTTTTAGTTGTAATAGAATGGGGTTTCATGCGAAAAAGC
>VJMY01001107.1:0-19424 GCA_009869795.1 Neelides sp. FZ-2019 | reverse complement strand
TTTGGGAGTAAAAATTTCTAATGTATTTGATCGTATATTTTGAGTAGATAAATTTGTATTTAGATGGGAATTATTTTATTGGGTTTCTTATTTAGAAATGTATTCAATGTTCTTTAATTATTAAATGAATTTACACATTAAAGTTCTACTCATGGTCAATACCAAAAGAAAGATTCGTGATTCAGCAAAATGGGTAATTTGCCTAAATTAATGTATTTTGTGTTTATTGGCATTTGCTAAATAGCCGCGTTCATTTTCTCCCCATAACGAATCTTTATCTTTCCAATTATTCAATTTGAATTTGGATTTTTTTTCGTGTCCACTGTTGTATATAACATTCGCAAGTTTTTAAACATTTCGACATAATCTGTTAAAATTTTTATCTGGATCTTTGGGTTAAAGTAAAGATCTTGGGGCCAGCCAAATTTCTTCTAAGTCCCGTTTTTTTTACACAAAAACCAAAATTGTTCACCTTTGCTCAATTTGTGTAGAAAACAGTATTAGAGGTATTTTTGACAAGTTAGGTTAGGTTAAGGACTTAGAAATTTTTCTTAACCTAACTAAACCTAACCTAACACAACCTAACTTGCCAAAAACACCTCTAATAGTGTTTTCTGCACGAATTGAGCGAAGGTGAACAATTTTGGTTTTTGTGTAAAAAACGTCTATTGACCCTCGGGACTTAGAAGAAATTTGGCTGGCCCCAAGATCTTTACTCTAACCGGATCTTTGGCTACAGGAACGTTTGGATGAACTAATTTAGGCGTACTGTGCATAAAAGAATCTACAAAAAATGTATTTATAAATTTACAAATTTTGAAACAATCTATTTGAAATGTAAAATAAAGTTTAATTATTTAATTATTATTTAAAAAAAATAAAAATTTACTATTTGGGTCAAAATCATCTCCATCTATGTCATTAGTTGAATTATACGGATCGTCTTCTATTATATTAAAATTATATATTACTTTGTAATCTAAACACATTTTATTTTATTTTCAGCGTTTCTAAAGATTTTACAAATTCAAATTTTAATTATATAATTTTTTAGCATTCATTTAGATTTATTCATTCAGTCGTAACTTAGAAATAGATATTTTTGAAGGAATTTTGTTTAGAAACTTTATTTAGAGTTAGCGAAATTGGTTTAATAGTTTGTCAGGTATCCTACCAACGTTGGGTACTATATTACTATATGATGTGTAATCCTAATACTAAGCGTGATATAACTTACATACATTTGGGGTTTGAGCGAGATAATGAATTGTTTACTCTCGTAGACATTAGACACCAATCTAGTGGACAAGTAGACATCCAAGCTGGTAGACAAGTAGACACAGTAGACAACCAATATATATAAATTCCTATCCCAACCTACAACCTAGTAGACAAGTAGACATTTTTTGTACCTGTGACTAAATGCTGCCCTTAGTCTAAGACTGTGTATTTACATGCATTCTATATCTTATTTTTGGTATACTATCGATTTGGCTAAGGATAAGAATTCACGCTTGTATTGTTCAATGGCATTGGGAGTATTATTTTTAATGTAATCTAAATGCTGGTTAAGGGAAGGGAAGAACAAAAAAGTGTCTACTTGTCTCCCATCTTGTAGGTGTCTACTTTCTATGTCTACTGTCTTGTATGTCTAGTGTCTACTTGTCTCCCAATTTGGATGTCTACTTGTCTATTAGGTCGTAGGTTGGGATAGGAATTTATATATATTGGTTGTTTAATGTGTCTACTTGTCTACTAGCTTGGATGTCTACTTGTCCACTAGATTGGTGTCTACTGTCGACTAGTTTTGAGTTGCCATTGCTTATGTGCTTTCCTTATTATGCATAACAAAGGCATATTTATTGTTTAAGATATTCTCAATATCATGTGATTTATCTTATATTTTTAAAATTCTCAATATTTATTCATTAAATAAAAATTGTTTTATACATTTTCGAAAATTCATTATACAATTTTTTAATAATATTTATGGTTAGATTAGGTTAAGTAAATCTAGGCTTGACTTTATAAATATATTCATACCTAACTAATTTAGTTGTATTTATTTAAATCAAATTTGCTATTGCATTCCTTGGTCAAAAATATAATCTCCCTGCTCTTTTGATTGACATCATTCTGAATATTTAACCCCTCGTCTCTAATTTTTTCAATATTTTCAATTTCTTTTTGTAGTTCCTTTAAATCCTTTTTAGAAATGATGTTTAGAGTAACATTTGTAATAGCAATTATTCCGTTAAGGCCCGCTATTACTAATCCAATTATAATAAGAGCAAGATTTCCTCTGGAAGCTATAATAGCATTTGAGACCCCAGTTCCAGCTGAAAAAGTGCCACTGAAAGCCGAGATAATAGAAATGTTTCTATTAATTCGAAGTTGCTCCTTTATCCCATTAATCTCAACGTAAAGGTTATCTGGAAAAAAAATTATAAAATTAAATCCAAAAATGACGGCAATCATCTACTGCTTACTTATTTCATTTAAGAATTCCCCCACTTTGATCCGGATTTCATTAATGAAATGATCAGCAGCAATTTTTGCACAATCAAAATCATCTCCTGCGTCATTCTTCCTCAGGTCCGCGATTGCTTTGTCCAAACTTTTAACTAAGAGTTTTATGTCATCCAGTTGCTTAGAAATTCTTTCTCGCTGTCCAGGGCTTCGTTCTATCAAGTTTCTTGCATCTTTTATTAGTTCCCAGAACTTGTAGGTCTTATAACCCTCAATAGCAGCGCAGATTCCACCCCATAAAATTCCGATAGTCAGTATTATATTGGCATTAGATCTTAATAATTTTTGTATGTCTTCACTGGTTACATCACTAGTAGCTACATTTGATGTCATGCGCTGCAAAAGGCTGTCCTTGTTCTTGACAACAAATGGATGCTTGGAGTTGTTTAGCAATGTTTTGGCTTTTTCCTGGCTGACTTGTGCGCCTTCTACCAAATGTTTGGCGATTGATTTCAGAGGTTGGATTTCCTTGATATTTAAAGATGCAGTGGTTAACATTCCCGTTGCGTTGATGATAATTTGCGGAGCATCTTTCTTAAGTTCTTCAGGAGCCAACTAAGTAGGGATTAGATTAGTGTAGAATATGAAAGATAAATTTATTTTACCTCCCAGAGCTTATTCAAATTGACGATTTGTGTTTTTATATCTTCCATTTCACTTGGAAAACAAGGAAGCCCTTTTTCAAATTAAATAAGTTTTTAATATTTAATTTATACTTGAAATTTAAACACTAAATTATAAATGAATTAATTTAATTTTAATTGACTTTTATAACACATGAAAATGTGTAATTATGATAGAAAAAATTTACTTACATATTTAAACCAATTGCCACCCTCTATAAAAACCATGATTTCAGGTGTTATTAGAAAAAATTTAAAATTTTTAAAGAATTTAAAAAAAATATATTTTTCAAAGTCAAAACTTAAAAAGTTTAAGGAGTGGCAAGGGTGGTTTATGTAGAGAATGAAAAAAGGAATCGATTGGTACTGTAATATAGAGGGGGTGGCATTTTAGTCAATCCCTTATAATATTTAAATTCCAGAGAATAAAAATATTGAAAATGAGAATAAAAACGCTCGTTGGTAATTTTGTTTATATTGTAAGTAAATTATCGATCGTCTGATTGCAAAAACATGATTTATTGATATTCTAATTGTGTGATAAATCGAAGATGATCCCCCTTTAAGTATTTTTAATTTATTATTAATTAATTATAATATTTTAATTATTTATAATCAATTTAAAATTGACCAATAAATGCTAAACCCCATTTGTTTTCATATATGGTAAATATATATCACTAAATGAATTAATATATTTTTCATGTTTTATCAACGAATTGATTCCAACTTCAAAAAAGAACATGGGAAGGAGTAAAATGTTAGAAATTGTAAGACCAGTCATTATTATGCTATATGTAAATTTCACTCTTGTGTGGAGTAAAACAAAAATGCTCATTGAGTTTTTTATAATAATTATATGATTTTCTATTTTAGATAAAATGATATAAATAAATTTATAATAGAAATTAAATATTTAAAATTTATCTTTTTAAATGAAAAAGACTAATTGTAAATTCAATTTAGTAAAATTAATTAGAATGATTTGCTATTAAAAATATTACCTTATTTATTTAAAATAGCAACTCGTTAATAAGTGTCTCCTTATATAATTTTAAATGAAAATCCAGACTATATAAAAAACATTTGTAAATCACCATCTGGAAATGAACTGATGTAGGCGAAGTTGTGATTCAATGAGATATAACCTTGAAGAAATAAAAATATAAAGACAAGTTTCTGGTTGACTGTCTAACATACTCAACATCCGACATTTCTATCCGACACTGCTAAATTCCTGTCTATCATCCGACATTCCTATCCGACACATGAAATATCATACGGAACATTCGAAATTTAAAAAATCTTAAAAATTTTGATCTTAAGATATTCGCCATTTAGCATTATTATTATCAGATTTATATAAAAATCTCAAATTTACGAAATTTTAACTTTATTATTTGGTTGGGGTGTCAATGCTAAATGACCAATATCTTAAGATCAAAATTTTTAAGATTTTTTAAATTTCCAATGTTCCGTATGATAATTCATGTGTCGAATAGGAATGTCGGATGATAGGCAGGAATTTAGCAGTGTCGGATAGAAATGTCGGATGTTGAGTATGTCAGATGTTGAATAGTTCAAAAGGCCTTTTAATGCAAATTGTCGGATGTCGGATGTTAAGTATGTTCGTAAGTATATTAAAATTGCAATGTTCGCTGTCTCCGTCTGTTGTTATATTGTTAATTTTAATGCTTATAGTGGTAAAGTGTATTGAATATCATAAAATGTCTTAACTTTCCACTATAGTGTAGCTACTCCGACTCTTCCTCAATTGTCTCTGATGACCCTTTTATGTATTACTCAATGTATCTTTAACTCACCAACTTAGTTACTTTCACACAATGTATTTATTGACGATGAACACGATTCAGAGATTAGTGACTAAAACATAGAGTTCTTCTTAGGAAGTTGTCTTTTAATAAATATGGCGTTTAGGATGAAATGAGTTAATGGAGATTACTGTCTTAAATAAATAATTGAATATCTGAACACCAAATGTACTTGCTCAATAAATCGACTCACTTTATTAATTACTCAGAGAATAACTATCAAAATATAATAAAACTCACTCAATGTTCAAGTTATTCAGGATTAAAAATCCTTATATAAATAATACAAATGGAAAACTCTTGCATTTTAACTTTACGTGAATATAAATATATAAATAAGCATTTATTTGTGTTTTATTAATATTATTAAAAGTAATATTTAAATGGCCATTACAATAATATCGCGATACCTATTATATGGGAAAACTGAATCAATGTGTCAAGAAAATAATGTAGCAATAACGTTGGTTTAAATGAGAGCAAAGGGTCTTTTTGACCCCCAGAGGCTTCCTGTCCCTTATTGGACCAATTTAAAAAGAGAAAGCGAAAAGAACGAGGAACCCTCAGATAACACATGGTGACTACTAGAGCTCCGAAAGGAACGGATTGAAACAGAATGGAATGAAATCTCGTTTATTCCATTTCATTCCAAAATATTCGGAATGGAATATTTTTGTTTTTGTTCCATTCCGAAATATTCCATTCCATTCTGAAATATTCTGGAATTTCGAAATGCATATGTTGTTTAATGCAATTAAATATTAAAAATATTATAAATCTGCTCACTGCAGCGCTTCACAAGCCAAACCGCCAATATATTAGATTTTTGATTCTAAATAAAAATTTAAAAAAAACCGCCAAAAAACCCGCCAACTTTCCAATTCTGGGGGATCGGACAAAGGCGGGATATTATTCCCAAAAGTGTTACTGACAAGACGGGTCTCAGGCCTTCGGCCTTCGACCCGCCGTCAAAAATAACGAAAAACGATTCCTTCATTGACTTTTTTTAACTTCGTTTTTTCAATTAAAATTCTTCTTTGAAAACTAATAGGTTGAGTGAGATATAATTAGGAATATGACTAAAGGTTATAAAAATTGAATTTTAATATTTTAGATAATATTTCAACTTATTATAATGCAGTTAAATATTAAAATAATATTTTATTTATAATAAAATAAAGATTATTTTATTTTGTATTTATTATATAGGTTTCGGAATTCCAGAATCATTCGGAATGGAATAAAATTGATTCCATTCCATTAGATTCCATTCCGAAATTTTCGGAATGGAATATTGCTCTTTCCTTTCTGTTCCATTCCATTCTATTCCGAAAAATTTCAGAATATTCCATTCCATTCGGAGCTCTAGTGACTACTATTTAACCGACAAGCGACTTGCTATTTAGACGACAAGCCGACATGCTATTTAGCCGACAAGCCGACAAAAGTATTATTGACTCTATCTATTCTACTATTTAGCCAATAAAAAGACATTCTAATTAGCCGAAAGTCCAAGCCGACATGCTATTTAGCCGACAACTTTTAAATTACACTAAACGTCAAATTTTGATATTTTATTTTACCCAACTTTTAAATGCCTCCTTTAGTGTTTAAAACCATTAAGATCTTAAATAAATAGCAATATACTTTACACTTCTTGCTTGTCACTAACGCGCCCTTAATAAATGATCATGCAATATGCTCCTAGATAGTTCTAACTTTTTTCTAATCTACCCTGGGTTTTAGACGTTTTATCGCGCGCATTTATAACCATCAGGTACATTTTCATATGTACAAACATTTAGGCAAGAAATTATAAATTAAAATAGTTTAATTATTCATCATTAATAAACAAGGTTTTAGTTATAATAAAACATTATTTCTTTTTGTCAATACAAAGAGCATTGTAATTGACTTGTATTTAACCATATAAAAGTATGTGTACAAAATATCAATATAATTTTAAGGATATAATAACTTTATTAATGTTTATGTTACAAATATCAGAATTATATCAAACAAATTAAATTTAATGGTAAAGTTTCAAATATAAATTTAACAATTAGCAAAGGGTGGAACAAGGGGTTATAAGTTATACGATGTTATATGGTATATGTATATGTATATGTATATGGTATATGATATATGATATATGGTATGGTATGGTATATACATTCAAACATACATACATACATACATGCATGCATATATTCCTTTTGACCCTCTCATAACCCGCCCCGATTTACCCTAAAATACCAGAAAACTAAAGAATACACTTTCAGCGGCCCCCGCCGATAGGAAGTGTACTCTATACTCACTACTACTTATTATAACAAAATGGAGTTTAACAAATTTATTTTTTTGCCATGTATATTTAATTCTGCATTATTGGCAGCTTTGTTCTTATTCATACCAGATTGTTGGATTCATAAGCAATCGAATTTTCTTCTTGAATACCCTTTCATTATAGAAGTAATCAAAAATACGTATAAGAGGGGAAAAGTTAAAAAATTACATAATAGAAGTTTGCTTATTGGAAATATTTTAATTTTAATTTAACATTTCACATGAAAACTCTCACAGGCAAAAAATCATTTAAGTGTAATATTTTCAATATTCAAGCTTCACTAAAAGTAAATTCATATTTATACAAAATATAATATTATTAAATTACAACAAGAATTATTTGAATACCAAAATTAAAACTTTTTTACAAAAATAAAAAACACGATTAAAATTTGACTTTACATATTTTATAAAGGTTTAATGAATAAAAATTATTTTGATTTGAATAATTGCACCCTAATCTTAAAAAATGGTCAAAAAATTCAATTAGATTAGATTAGAGTTTATTTACTAAAATCAGAAAGAAATTACAGAAAAAATGCTATACCTACATAAACCTTACAATGAGGTACTATAGTAGGTATATTAAGGACATTACATTAAAATTCAATAAATATAATCATTAAAGTTCTAATTATTTATCATAATGATTTCATTTTTGCATCTTTGCATCCCTTATTAAAGAAAAATTTTCTTCTTTAAATTGCACCATAAATATGAGATAAGTTATGACAGTTGCCACAATTTTAGTCACAAGTCTTCTGTCTATTACAAAAAAGTTTGCAGCTGTTAATTTAAAAGACGATCCAGGTTCGCCAAGAATCAATAATATTCCTTGAATCTTAAATTAAAATAATGTTTACAATTTTAATCAATAATTCCAAATCCAGAATTACCTTGCGACAGTCTTCTATTGAACATTTCGCTGCAGAATCGCAAAAAGTTCTTATGACTCTTTTTGACTGTAAAAATTATTTAATTTAATTTAATTTAATATAAATATTTAAATAAATATTTTATGTTTAAGAGTATTTTAATAATATATTTTTGTTTAATTTTTTAAACAATTGGCTTACTTTCCTCCTTAAGAATTCTCCTCGGTTGCAGAATGAAAATAACCCAATAAAGTAAATTAATACAATTATGGGTCTCGTTACTAATGACCAAGCTTCAAAGAAACTATCAGAAAAATATAAAGTAAAATATAAATTTGCCAAATTCGAAACCAAAAACACAATTCCCTGAGTGATTAAATAAATTCCAAAAGTTTCATTAACAATTTTCCCCAGTTCGCGCAACTTTTCAAAAATATTGAAATATTTGTAAAAATTCTCATAATCTTCAACATTTTTGTCAATAGCATTTTTTAAGAGCTCCAATGCCAATTCAATATTCCTTATGAAAATTCCGCAGAGAAAACAATGAATCATGTGACCGCACATCTTCCCACTAAAAACTGCGAATCCAAACGTATAAAAAATATTAACATACCATTGATTTTCATTATCTCCAAAATAATTTTTAATGTCTAAATTCAAATAGAGGACTCCGAAAAAAGTGTAAAAGAACAGAAAGAGAAGCCACGCTGTGAATAAAAGATATGAAATCTTTCGAATCTTTCTGAATTCCTTTTGAATGATTTCTTCTTCGCTCTCTTCGTTTAAATTCGCTTAAAATGGAGTTGAGCCCGTTCCAAATGATTGGGATTTTTTTTGCATGAATGTTGACAATGACGAAAAAGACAAAAGTCCAGGACAGAAACTGACAACTTCCAAAAATGGCTTCTACCACAAAAGAACTCAATTTCACATCTTCAGCCTCCACGAGGCTTCTCATAACGTGAGAGAAAAAAGCGATGTAAGTGAACATTTCTTGAGCGTTCAAAAGAAGGATGAGAAAATAATAAAATCTTGGCCAAGACAGCCATAAATGAGAAATGCTCCCATCATTGTCGTTAAACCTGAATGGAAATATTCCGAAAAGTCTCGCCGACATCACAAAAGGCCCACAAGTATTGAATAAATTCAATTTCATCCTATCTTCTAAAATCAAATTAATTTAATTATTATTTTAATAATTGAATTAAATAATTGAATTTATTAAAATTGTCAATTCGTTTATGAGTGTAAAGTAAAATAATAAATACTTATTTATAATTAACATTAATGATGCAAATTATGAAATGACTTAACCATAAGTTTTGTTGAACTTATGGTCTTTGATAAGATCAATTAGACAGATGTTAGTTTAATAGCATTTACATATTTTACATATATTTGCAATGGAAAATCTTTAAGATATAAAAAAGGCAGATGCTTATACCCATTTCATCTTTTTTTAGCTATTTTATATATCATACTAATTGCGATTACGACAACTATCATGACATCGTGAGTGCAGTAAAAATTGTAAGTAACGATTTCATTCATTTGAAATATATATTTGTAAGCTGCATAGACACTTTCGTCCAATTTTTTGTCTTTATTTAACATTCAAATCCCAATAAAATGCTCCATACCTTTTTCAACTTCCAAGTAAATGCATTCGGTGGCCAAATCATTTTTCAATCAATTTTTTTTAATTTGAATTAAAAATATTTTAATAGTGTAATTCGCTATTAAATGCCCTTGACATATTTGAAATTAATTGTGAATTATTGCCAATACTTATAACAATAGACATTTGGTAAAAATAAACAAAAAAGATAAATGAAATATCTTTACAGATATTTGGGTCTCACTTAGGACACCTTAAATATCTCATATCCTTAGTGACGATAAGGAATGTTTAGTTTGATATTTGATATATTTTTAACAATAGGGAAGGTTTCGTCTGTGAATTGTTGGGTTTTATATTTTGGCAAAATGTAAGTAAAATTAAATCACAATAAATAGTTCATAATTTATAAATTGAAAAAAATTCAAACCTATTTCAGTTTCGGGGATAAAATCAAACACAAGAACTATTCAACCAATGGTCATTTGAATGTAATTAGAATTAGATTAAATAGAATTCACACAGGCGAAAGCAATTTGCATGTAAAATCTGTAAATTCTCTTGTTCAATGGGAAATAATTTAACATTTCATATGAGAATTCACACAGGGGAAAATCCTTTAAGTGTAAAATCTGTAAATATTCTTGTTCACAGACTTGTTTAACATCGCACATGAGAATCCACACTGGTGAAGTACCATTTAAATGTAATACATGTCAATATTCTAGCTTAGCTCAAAGTAATTTAGCATACGACGACGACATGTAAAAATTCACTTAAAATAAACTTACAAAATATTTATTTGTCGATTTATTGTTCAACGAGATTTATCTGTATATTATTTGGACATATGTAATAGGGACAATTCATTCTAACTTTCACGGAAAGAAAACTCACCTTGAGCTTGCTCACGTACGTTCGTATGAAGGATATGAAGACTCACTTCGGTTCCCTTTGCCACATCCTCCGTTGGAATATCAAGTAATGAATTAAATACATTTCATATTTCCATTATGTATCCTAATGGAAATATTACTGAAATTTAATTTAACTTACCATAAATAGGATTTGAAAGACTCAAACGTGCGGGATCATTCAAATCTGGTATTTTGGCCCCGAACATGAACCAGTTCCTTCATAGGCCAAATCATGAATTTCGGGAGTATGGGCATATGCACCAAAAGTGTAATTTCGGTTAGGAAACAAATCAATAAAATCGATCTTTACACAATAGTTGAAATCTTTCACTTTCAAATGGTTAACTGCATTTTCATATGCAGGTAGTTAATTTAATTTATTTTATTTTATTTGAATAGTTTTATTTGAAATATTTGATTTTATGCTTTAAAATATTTAATCACAATTTAAAATCTTAAGTTTTATGTATAAAAACAAGTACAAATGTTCGTTTTCAATAAAGTTTAATTTTTTTATTATTAAATTAGTCCATTGAAATAATTATTCTACTAGATAAAATTTTTTTAATCAAATGTTAAATTTTTTTAAATCAATTGTTTAAAGTTTTATTAAATAAAATTGTTACAAGTTATTTGACAAATATCAATAAATCAAAATTATTATTTTTGAAACATAGTCGAGCAATGTAAATATCAAGGTAAAATCACATATTCATTAGGACAATTTTCCTGAGGAAAATCCAAATATTGGCTACTTATGCCATATATGCTCAAAATGTATTTATAAGCCACAAAGACGTTTTCATCCAAGGTTTTCTCTTTGCTCAGCATCCCAATTGTTATTGTGTTAATCCATTCACCTCCCAATTCTTGATACGTGCAAACCATGGCCAATGCAGTTTTATAATCAGTATGAAGAACATGGATACTGAACTCTGTGCCTATTTTCATTTCTCCGGCTATAATTTAATTAAGCATTAAAAGTTTGTACTGTTGATTCAGCTTTTTAAAAATTACCGTAATCCGCGTGCGAAAGAATCCAACGACCGGGATCTTCCAAATCTGGAATTTTAATTCCAAACATGGCTTTGCTTCTTATTGCTGGCGAATCATGAATTACTGGCGAGTGAAAATAAGTANGACCGGGATCTTCCAAATCTGGAATTTTAATTCCAAACATGGCTTTGCTTCTTATTGCTGGCGAATCATGAATTACTGGCGAGTGAAAATAAGTACCAAAAGTATCATTTCGTTGGGGAAACAAATCCAAGAAATCGACTTTGATACATGGGTCAGATTGATTCAACATGGAATGGAATTTATTTTTAGGAGCTCCATATTTCAACAAATTCCATTGTCCGAGCATCTAAATTAATTTTTTGATCTTCTTTTAATAAATTATTACTAGACATAATTTAGAATTCTTACATCTGCTACGTTGAGTCCAGCTTGAACTGCATAATTTTTACATGGTGTTCGTAATTCTGAATTCACCGCCAATGAAAATGTGGAGAGAATAATAAATACGAATTTAATCATTTTAAAGTATTATTTGAGCATGATGAATAAAATTATTTAGTAATGACAATAGAACAGGCAAGATTTAATCTACAGTCAGTCTAATTAAATTTTATAACTTTTTAGATAAAAATTAATTAACTTAAAATCAATTAAATGATAATTTCAAGTACATAATATAAAATCAGGTTAGGTATATTAGGTAATAAAATCTTGATTGTATTTTGATACGGGGTTTATTTGATCATATTTAATGATACTTTATACAATTCTTAGCTGTGTTCTTAGCCTTAATTACCTACTTAATTACATTTTTGCTCATTCCTCCTTATTGCAATTAAACGTTAAAATTCCACGTTTTTTAGTGGATATAAAGTATGGCATGAATGCTATGAATCATGAATGCCATGAATGTACTTTTCACAACTTCTTTTATTATTTAATCAATATTGTGTAATTATGTATATGTTAGAATAGCATGCAATAAATATGAATTAATAAAAGTCTATTTTTTTAATTCATTTTAATGCTTAATTGAATTAATCATGATACAAATTAAGGTAAAATGATGTATTCGTTAGAAAAATCTTGATCGAAATCATAAATGAAAAGTCCACTGTTTATAGTGAAAATCCACTGTTAATATCGAATATTTATTTTAACATAAACAGATTTTAAAATAAAGCTTTAAAATTATGGTGAAAGACGAAAAATGAACAACTAATAATCATTTATTTAAATATTTCACTTTTTAAATTTCTTTATGCATTTTTACTATTTAAATAATATTAATATATTATTCAAATTATATCTATTATTATTTTACAATTTGATTAATTTAGTACGTTGCTTAATAAAAGCCATTTATTGTTGGGTATTCTTATGCCATTCCCACTCATTTGGACAATTTTCATGTGTATAATGAATATATTCACTAACAATTCCGTGCGTTTGTAAAATATATTTATAAGCCGCAAAGACGCTTTCGTCCAAGGTTTTCTCTCTGCTCACCATCCCAATCCAATAGTCATGGACAGATCCTTCGGACATGCAGAAAAGACCAAGAGTAGTTTTATAGTCAGAATGAAGAATGTGCAGACTATATTCCACCGTTGGTGCGTATTCACCTATTGAAAACAGACATGTTTAAATCTAAAATATTAAAATGGCTAAAGTAACTTATATGAAACTTTGAAAAAATAATTTCATGTTTACCCAAATAATGATTTGAGATGATCATTCGGCCAGGTTGTTTGTCAGGGTCAGGGATAGTCACGCCCATCATATTAGCACTTCTCTCATTGCTTAATTCATCTAGCGACGGAGCGTGGATGTAAGCACCGTGAGTGCCATTCTCTCCTGGGAACATGTCGATGAAGTCAATTTTGACGCATCCATTGATTTCTTGGAATTTGTTTGTTTGATGTTTAAATGAAGATCCGTATTTAACGACGTTCCATGTACCAAATATCTTACAAAAATAATTTAAAATGCATAATTAACGCTAAGTTTTCATATAGATATTAAAAATAAATAAAACTAGTAATTGATTAATAACATTTTTTCAATAAATGAATTTAATTGGAATTGATATTTATTATTTTATTATAAAAAAATATTTTAATAAGATTTTACAGCAGAAACGTTGAGTCCATCTTGAACATTGATATTTTTACAAGAAGTTAGCCACTCATAGTCAGCAAAAGCAGGGAGAAAAAAAGTAAGAAAAGCTACTAAAATGAATTTTAACATTATTCAAGCTTGGATTTAACAACTGATGTAATTAGTACCTACTTACAATACTTGAGTTTTGACTAGAAAGGATTTTTCATATCAATTTTCAATTTATCTGAAGTTTATTACGAATCAATATAATTAAAAAGTTTGTTCACTGAAAAGGGCAATTGGTTAATACTTAATGTTAGATATTCAATTATTGTCCATGTTTCGGTTGATTATATCAGATTATGTATATCAAACTGATTAACTTACTTATTTAAGTTAATTTATTGTGAATTTTCATATTTCTGTCTAAATATTTATAGTATGGTTCAGTGTGGCGGTTATTTTCCTTATGGTATATTGACACTTTCAGTGTTATTAACTCCTTGAACCTTAATGAGAACATGTGACATGCTCAAATAAAAGAAAACTTTGTACACGATGAAATTACAATGAAGTTATTGTAATGTGATGAAATGAATCAAAAAATAGAAATCTTTATTTCCTTTTCACCATATTAATTTTATTGAAAATATTTTATAAAATAACAATTGAAAATCTGTTTATCTCACAAAGGAACAGTCGAAGTAGGGAAATCTCAAATTGGCTGAAAATTGGCGAGAATGGGCTTTGGGTCGTCTTGAACCTTCTGACGCCCTCTCTGGGTCCAACACTCAATCATTTTCAAAAAAGTAAAATTCAAAAAATGGCCACAGTAAATATACGAGTAAAAGACCCTACACTTTAAATTAAACTCGAGTGGAGGAAAGGGTAAGGTCATGATGTTCCAATGCCTTTGCATGCACTGGGGGCCGTAGATTCAATTATTTTACTTTCTTCTCTTTTTTCTAACATTAATTAATTAATTAGTTTCATTAGTTATTGAATAAATGATTGATTGTAATACATCAATTGTAATTCAAAAATAATGACTATAATTAAAAGTTTGAAAAGTTTGGTAAAACAATAAAGTCGCATAATCATCACATTGTTTATATGGTCTTCCTTTTGAAATATTAAATTCGTCAATAGTTCTAATTTTCCCGCTGTAACTGTAGGTGAATTCCAAACTGCCTTTTTTTTGCAATTGCATCAATGCATAAATCTTTTACACATTTGAATTTGATCGAATCACTAATTTTCCTTTGGTTGCTTGAGTCAGGTTTGCAATGATAATAGTGACCTCAAAAATAATTAAACATGTAAAAATATTCAAATAAAGAAAGATAGAAAAATCAAAATGTGTACCTATGCAATATTGCAATAAATTCAAATCAAACATAAATCCCAACCTTTTTTGTGTTTTTAACCCAAATTGGTTAAATGCATATTAGTAAATTTATTTTATTAAATTTTAGGTAGTCAATTATTGATATATAAATTGTAAATCTTTAGTTATGGTGTATGGTATAAAATTCATAAGTCATATATTATAAAAATAAATACAAAATATACTGAAAAGGACACATGGCTTGGTTGGTTCAATTAGTTCACTCAAGCTTTTTATCACTTTATTGTAGCATGAAGAATTTAAATTATTTATTAAAATTTAAAAAATATTTTATTTAATTCAATTAAAAACAGTTGATTTGGGTGCTTTAGATTCCTTATGTTACCTATTTGCCTATTCGTTGAGCAATTGAGTTATTTAATTTTGTAAGGCATCCGTGTATATGTAAAGTGAGTTGTAAAGTGGAGTGAACTCAATTGTATGACAAATGTAAAAAAAATACTTTCTTCCCAGCAACTTTTAATCATCTTATCATTATATGAGTTTTACATTTGGCCAAACGCAGTCGCCTGCAATGTCGCAATTGTTGTCTTTGTTCCTGGCCATTTTGATGTAGCCGTTGTCGCCCCAGCCAGGACCCCAGGAGTTTTTGATGAGCCAATACTCGTCGTCACCTTCGATCCCATAGCTAAAAAATATTAAATAAGATATTATGTTTTTATCAAAAATTTTATTTTTTTGATTAATAATTATTTTTTTAATTATTTATACATATAAATGAATTGATCGTTAAAAATACCCAGTTGCAACAAGCGCATGATTTCGTCCATGCCCGCATTTATCATAGTAGTAAACGCCACTTTTGTAAGCTTGAAAATCTCCAGAAACTTCCACAGCAACTGAGATCTTTATAAATCACATTTATATTAATAAAAATTTTATATTTTTCATATACAGATCATCATAATCATGATTCTCATTAAAATATAACAATAAGTTCTTTAAAATATATTTTTTAGTAAAAATCATATATTTATATCTGTATTACATGTTTTCATATATTTATATAATTTTAAATCTTAAATCTTTTAATTGAATGAAAGGAACTAACCGGTCCGTGAGTTCCTAAAGCGATTTTGAGAGCTTCTTCGTCCCTTTCTTTCACTTTGTTCACTCCAGTCACTTGGATCTTTTTGCATAATTTGGCGGCTCTGCAGGGAGTTTTGGCCGCTTTATAAGGATAACACACATTTCCGTTCACTTTAGGCTCTTTTTTCCAATAATTGTAGGCAACTGGAAAACTTCCACCGTCACAAGCAGAACCTAGGATTTTTAATTAAACTTTAATAATAAGCTATACAAATAATTGGAATTATTTTTGATAAGGCTAGGTTAGTTAGGTTTTCCATTTCAATTAGTCTTTCAAATTCCAAGAAGTTTTCTAATTAAAGATATTTGGCAAAACCTGAGCAATCCAAAAGTTGTTGTTCGCTAAGGCCAACAAGATGTCCAAGTGCTTTTGATGCTTGACCTTCCACGGCCCCAATCTTTAATTATTCAAATTACTATAACATTTTTAGACTCTGGGATTATTATTAAACGTTTAAAAGCATTGTGATTAAATAACAGTGTAAAATTCAATTGAAATAACACAATAAATAATTAAATGACTGAGATTGAAATGAATGAGAAAATGTGTAAATTGATAAGACTCAAAATTAAAACTTACAGCGCCAAAGGCCCAACAAGAGCCGCAATTTCCTTGGTTTTTGACCGGAGTGACAATTCCTTCATCGGCCCAATTGATGCTCTCAGGCACATCTTCTTTGGTCAAACGATCAGAGGAGGAAAAATACCTGAGGTTTAATTCTCTGCTATAAGCAGAGTCATTTGTTGCAGTGTAACCCAAAAAGCTTTTCTTCTCCTCTTCGTTCATGTCACTGAACATGTTAATCCCTAATTAATATTTATTAACATTATCATTACTTAGTTTTATTTAACTAATTTTTTAATTTATCTCACATTGATTTATAGGAAAAGTATTTAATTCTAAAATAAATATATGAATAAAATTAAATTTACCTAATTTATATGAATGTCCTTCGGAGTTGAATTTCATCATTTTATTGTAAGATTTAACAAAGTTCATTTTATGCGCTGATTCTTCACTTGCTGGATACATTTTATTGTACTCCATCTAAATTAAGCATTGAAATTCATCGATTAATTTTTGTGAAGTTAGATAAAAATTAAATTAAAATGAGCGATTAGACTAAACCTTGTATGCCCTCCATTCACTTTCTGTTGGATCTCCATAAGCAGAAATTAAAAACAAATTGACAATCAACGAAAATTTTATTAAAAGATTCATTTTTCTAATTTTAATTAATCGAACTTGTAAGAAAATCCATCTCTTTATATAGAAATTTGTGTATGGAATTAGAGTAGTTAACAAAATGGGAATATTTGATTAATTACTTTAATAAAAATAAGCAGAGTTTGCTATTAATTCATACAATTTAATATGAATGCATAGATGCCATTTGCTTTCTTATTTATTGCTAGGACTTGTCAGTAATTGGCCGAAACCATTAGATAAATTTGGTTATTTTAAAAAATAAATATTCCTTGATAAAATGAATTTATTAGTCTAAATGTGTAAATAGTATAATTAGTCGAGTTATGAAAATTCTTCATTGTATTTTTCTGAGAATTTAATAAATATGAAAAATAGATAACCACAAATATGTTTTTGCACAATATTTATTTACCTCAACGAATATTCTTGACATAAGATGCCATTGTTATTTTAATATTAATAATTGATTTGAACAGATACAAATTGCAATGAAATCAATTAATTATAATTAATTAGTTAATTTTCAATATAAAAATGAACTTGTCCTCATTCTCTTTGAATATATTCGGAATTCAGGAATTCAATATGACTCGTTTTACTTTGATAATTTTACTCGTCCCATTTATTCTTGTGGAATTATCTTTGGCTCAAGAAGTGACTCTTTACAGTTCAACAAATAGAAAAGGTTCATTTAGTATTTGAACGATTTGATTAAGGTTTTGTTTAAAATTTACACGACATTTTATTTTTTTAATCTTCTTTTATAAGGCGATAAAGTCACTCTGAAGCTCTTTGACGGTTGCTATGACATGCCCAAGGGATGGGACAAAAAAGCTCAGTCAATTGACACTAAAGGAAATTGCGTCCGACTTTGGGAAAAATCTTGCTTTGGTAAAATGATCAAATTAGAAGGAAATGATCCAAATCAAAAGGATTTTGGAAAAGTCAATTTTAAATCCAAAGCTGCTTCAATAGCAACGTGCAAAGACTAAATTGTCAAAAATTCTCATCAATTGTTGAATAAAAATTACATGTAAAAAATCCAAAGCTAAAATTTTTAAAGAATCTTTTTAAATAAATAAATTTTAATTAAATATAAATTATTCACCGTTTTCTTCTGATGGCGGTTGAAATTGAATTTTTCTGTCATCTGTCAAGATTTATTAATGACAATTTTGTTAAATAACCAGAATCAACCCAAGCATAACAAAAACATCGGGGCAATGTCGGGCCGTCACAAAATGGCCGTTGTGGCCAATAACGGTCAGTTTCAGTTATTGTCGCCTGGCCCGACATCGGCACGATACCGGCCATGGGCCAATAAAGGCCCGGTGCCATGCTGATCCCGCTACGATATTGGGCCAGTTTAGGGATATGAAAGGCCCATTATTTTCCCAAAGTTAAATCGTTATCATTTTTATCAATTAATTAACTGTAATTAAATAAATGAGTTTAATTACTTAAGTTAAAAGTAATTTAATAATTTATTCACTCATCAAAATTTGTACATAATGGAATACAAAATGATTCATTATTACTTACTGGTAGCAAAAAACATTTAGTTAATAAATGATTTAGATTGATTTTTAAAATTTCGAAATTGTTAACATTAATTAAACATAAGTTTATTGATAAGCTATTAAAAGGATAATTAGGAATAGTTTTTAAGTTAATAAACTTATAGCAAATAATTTCATAAATTAAACAATTTTTAATTATTTCCTTAATAGCAATAATTTGGTTGTCTTTTGTTAGAAAACAGTTATCACCAGGTTCAGTAGCAACTTTTACATTTTTATATAAGATAAAATTACATTTTTTTAAATTATCATGTATATTCACAACATTTTT
>VJMY01001106.1:0-19455 GCA_009869795.1 Neelides sp. FZ-2019 | reverse complement strand
AGGAAGATTATAAATATATGTTGATATACCTACTTTATGACAATTTATTTTGACTGTAACATTCAAACTTTGAATAAATCTGAAAGTTTCTAAATTTTTTAAATATTAAATATTTACAAGTTATAAAAACAGAAAGCTAAATTTTTTTAATAATTTTAAAATCTTTGGCTGGAATTTTAGTATCTTGTAGCTTTTGATAAAATTTTTGCATTTATAAAAAATCGATTCATTATAAATGATTTCTAAAATATCTTTAAATAATTTTGCTAGTATCGTCGATATTACAATTAAGTTAGCAATTTTTCCTTACAAATGGCATAGGAATATTTATAAATTTACACATAAAGTAAAATATGAATCAATTTCATTTTATTTATTCTTATTTGTCTACATGATTTTTTACGTTGGACATTGGAGCGTATTTTTATATAATTTCAAAACAGGAAATTTCAATGCTGTAAAATTATTTTGTGGAAGTTTATATTTAATCATGCGTTTGACAGCCATTTTTATTTGGTTTAATTTGACTAATGAAAATGAGCCTTTGTTAGCTTTCAATTTAATAAATCCTAAATTTAAAAAGAAAATATGTAAAGTAAAAAATATCTCAATTAAATCATTTCATTTTAGGCCAATATTTTATTTATTAATCAAAAGTTGACAGTTTCTCATAATGGAAACAAGACTAATTGACATTCTTGTCTTAATTATCAAAACTACCAAATAATTAAAATTGTCAACATTAGGATCTTATTCAAGGTAAAATTATATTATATGATTAATTATATTTTTTTATTAATTCAGGTAATATTACCTGTTAATTTCCTTGAATTAAAACTGTCAACATTAGGATTTTATTCAAAGTAAAATTCTATTAATTTCATTTTTTTATTAATTCAGGTAATTTTTTGAATATTGACCAAAATAAGTTCAAAGACGGTTTGGAAATTCCAACATATCTGGCCAAAAAGCTTTGGATTCCAGTTTGTCTTATTTGCATTTTTTCCCCATTTATTGATCATTCAGCAAATAATTTCTTTGATCTGTTTCATAGCTATTATTACTGTTCAATTATTTACTTCATTATTGATTCATACTTTATAATTTGTTCTGTTTTCACTATTCAATTTGTAGTGTTTGGTATGGCTGGAAATGTATTAACTATTATAATTTTTCTAAAATCGTTCCTTAAGTGAGTAAAACTATAAAAACACTAAATATCTGATAATCAAATCGATAAGTACTCCTCATTCACCCGAGCAAAAAGGTTTCCTCCCACTTTCAAATATGCCTACTGACGTAAGTCTCTGAGCTTCAGAGAGTAGAATTGTAAAACTTCTACCTAATACTTTGAATGCTATTAGTATTTAGGAATGTCCTTAAACAAGCAAATCTACACTCAGAGACTGACTCAGTAGGCTTATTTGGAAGTGGGAGTAAACCTTTTTACTCTTGTAAATGTGTAGTAGTTATTAATTTTTTGAAATTAAATATTTAGAATGAAGTCAATAGCTGAGCTTAAGATTTGCCTCAAATATTACAAAAATTTCTTATTAATTTATTGCCACATCAGGCCATTCGTGTCAATAATTTCTGTTGTTGCCGTTACAATGTTGACTTACACGGCAGTGGGTGTTTCTGTACTGATCATAAAATATTCTTCTAAATTGGATTACATTACATTAGCCGGCCTTGCCTACATGTTTTCTCTCAATTTAATTAACATACTTTTCATTTTCCGTAAAGCAGTCAAGATTTACGAATATTCCGTTGAATTTATTGACGCATTTTTTGTGAATCAAGAAAATTCTTTGCTGTTAAATAAAAATCTCTCTCCTTCTCAAGTCAAGCAAAGATTCAAAATGTTAAAAATGAATAAAAAATCAATCCGGCCAATCAAAATTCGTATTGGCTTTTTTTTCTTTCTTGACAAAGAAAGTTTTAATTCCTTGATGGGAATTAATTTAGAAAATATTGGAAACTATCTCGTTTCATTTTAATACATTTATGTAGGTAGCTTACTTAAATATAAAATTTTAAATCAAAAAATCTTTTGATGAAAATTAATCGTTATTTGTGTTTTTCATGACATTTTCAAAGATTTATCTTGTTTCTTGATCCATCAAATTCTGCCTAAAATTTACACTCATACGATTTACACGACATCCGACACACGACATACAATTTACCCAACATCCGACATAGCCTAAATATCTAAACTACAATTTGCCAACCTACTCGACATACATTTGCCTGACAACTTTTTTTGATAGTATGAAAAGTTTTATTAGGTTGAAAACTAAAAACATTCCACCCGACACTTGTCGGGTAATACAACATTTTAGCCGACATCCGATACCCGTCGCCTAAAAATGTGTTTGTATTGAATGGGATAATTTAAAGATTAAAAATCAAGAAAATTGCACCAAACATTATTTATTGAATAATAATACAGTAAAAGTCGGTTTATGTCAACACGGTTAATGTCAACTTCTGAATAATAGCAACTACTTTTTTGTTCCCTACGTACCTATTACGTACCTAACCTAAAATAACGAACACAGAAAATGTTTAAACTCACATAGATTTTTTATTTTAATTTTGCATTATAAATTGAATTCAGATTCGTGATCAGAACTAGTTAATTGACTAAAGGACACATCAAAAACAGTCAAAAGTCTTTGCGCCCGTCATCTTGAATTTTGCCAAATTATGTATTAGAAATCATCTTGAATTCATTAAATGTCTGTTTATATATTTAAATTAAAGCATATTATATGACTAAAATTCACTTGTACTATTATTTTTAATGATCTAAATATTTAAATACTCACCTTGAGACTCAAGGTGAGCTTGAATATTTGTCTTTATTTATATGTTCGAGGAATTAATTATGTAATATATTGTTAATGTTTAAATAATTAATGTTAATATAATTCAAAAGGAGCAAATTTAAATATTTACGAGTTAAATAAAATAATTATAGTAAAATACCCAACTAATGTGCTAATAACTGAAATGAATAAAACATCTTAAAAAAATTAAATCATCCATATTGGTTTTAATTAAAACTTTGCATTATTTTGAAATAAGTATACATATATTTTTATTTTAATTGTTGTTTGGTTCATCATAATTCCATTTTTTTTAAAACTTTTATTAGAAGTAATTTTTAAGTAATTTTAAAATGTTGGGCAAGCCAAAATTCCATTTTTTATTATCTGCGCATTTAATCTTGGGCTCAACTTTGATCAGGCTCAAAAAAGATAATTATGAAAAAGTTCCATCAAACTTAAAAGTTTTATTTGATACCTGCATTGGTCATTTCATATTCATAGAAAAAGAGGAAAAGAATGGTTTGACGACTAGTTTTGAAAATCAATTGCATTTTTACAATTACCTTCAAACACCAGTTGTGTTTTTGACCATAGCCCATTTGAGAATTAAATACCGAAAAATAAATAGACGACATGGTTACTACAAATACGAAGATCTTGGTCATTTTCTGACCAAATGGACCTATTGCCGAATCAAAATCATAAATTTGCCAGATTCAATCAATTCAAGTTATAATTTAAATATTAAAATGATTAGTTCCGCTGTCGATTATCTCCTTACACCTGTATTTACAATACTTGCTTCTCAAATTTTTGAAAATTTTGTGTCGAGTCTTTTAATTCAACTTCATGGAAATAGCGGAACTTCGACCAAGTTTTATTTCTCTCTTGGAGATTTTCCTTCAAGTCAATTATATATGATAAGTGCAAATAATTTGGCCAAACTATACAGTAGAAAAGATTATGCTAATTACAGAATTCAAGATTTAATAAAAATAAGAGATGTTGACCTAAGAATTACCAAGTCAAATCACTGGATTTTAAAAAACATGGGGAAATCCTGGAAAAGTTATTTTTTCCCATTAAATAGAGAATATTTCAATATTAATTTCAACGAATATATTGGAATGCAACAAGGTTTATACAATGTCGAACACCAAGACTTGATTCAAACCATATACGACCATTTAAATTTAACCACCATCGATCTATTCAATTACAGAATAGGGTATTTGAACTATTTTGCATTATCTTACAGACCCGAGGATTTGTACATTAATTCCACTAGCAAAAAATTTAATTTATTATTTTGTGAAAAACTCGAAATTTTTACATTTTTAGTCGTCATCCATAAAAATTACTTTTACTGGTTCAGCCTGATCAAACCCGTTGAACCTTCTGTGTGGCTTTTTCTTCTTCTCATTTTAATATTTTTATTTGTATATGGCGTCATTGGGATGCTTTTCTACAACATTAACACTTATATAAATATTAGCAAATATGCTCTAAAGATTTTATTCATTTTGATTGAACAAGGAGTAAAATTAAATATTAAACAAATGTTTTATTTTTCCTTTACGCTCTTGATTGGAATTTGGCTATTTGCTGCTTTGTTGCTTTCGAGCAGCTACAAAGGCAAATTATTTTCATTCATTTCAAAAATCCCAGATCCTGAAATTCCAGTAGACTTTTATGCCCTTTCAAAAAGCAATTTTCCCCAAATTTCAACTTCATCAGTTTTTAATAATAAAATTCTTTCAGTTTCATTTTTCTCCTCAGTTTTCAATGATTTCCTCACCTTTATAGAGGATAAAAATCTCGTATTGAGGTTGAACCAAACAGTTAAATTTTACCCATATCAAGCCACGGATATCAACAAATTTGTTTTTGAAACGAGGTATAAAAGCCGGATCAAATCTAAAGGAGTAAAACCAGTAAATCTTTTCGATTTTGAATTGAAGGAATTAAATTGGTCTTTTAACCCTTTGGAGAATTTCGTCATCGTAGATTTGGTTGATACGATTGAGCAATTTGAACAATTGTTAAACTTCTACACTTACGACACCTTTGCCTTGAGAAATCGACGAGAAGACAAATCAATTTATTTGAAATATAGTTGGAGGTTCGATAATAATTTGTTTCAAGATTTGGTTTCTTCTACATTTGGTCATATTTACGAAAGAGGTTTAATGCAATATTGGAAAAAGAAGGCATTGAATAAACGAAAACTCGATTTGTTTCGACTTTTAAATGAGAATTATATTAAGCAAATGGTTGCAAATGAAACCAACATTTCGAAACGCATTTATCCCAAAAGCTATAAATATGAATTAACTGAAGAAAATAAAAAATATTTTGCATTTTTGAAGCCAAACAAATCATTGAAGATGATAACACTTTTGAGCTATTTCCTTTTTTTGCTCTTTTGTCTCTTTTCCTCTTTTTGCGTATTTATTTTTGAGAAAAAAGTTAACTTTTGAGAATCAAATCCCATTTTCATTTTACACCCAAATTTTCTTTGGATTTTTTAAAAAATTTGCTCAATAAAGTTTTTTAATGTTAATTTTTGAGATATTTTTTATTTTTCATGATTTTCTAATTATTATATACTTATATATTTTATACCTTTCAATTTTAATTGCATTGTTATTTTTAAAGTAATATATATTTTTAATTACTCATAATTACATGAGTAGAATTCAAGATACACATAATTCAAATATATTATTAATGTAACGATATGGGTACCGTTAAGGGCTCGTTACATTTATTTTCTTTAGTTTGTTCAATAAGTAAGTAAAGAGGGAGGAGCCAAGGAGATAAAGTTTGGGGCAATACTTGGTCTCGAGACCAGTAGTTTTAAGTAGGTTAACTAATTAAGAATAATAAAGCGAATTGAAAAATGGATCGAATGTAAATTCACATTGTTTTTACAACAAAACTTCGTTAATTCAAGCGGTAAGAAAAGGAAAATCAAAAATTGTGATAAAATTTTTGGAAACTGGAAAAGCAAATGTGAAAATTAGTTCAACGAAAGGAAACTTCATTGTTTATCACTGTCAATAGTAGAAATGAGGAAATGGTAAAATTACTTTAGTCGATGTCAGTCATTTTCTGGTTAAATAGAGTCGTTACTCCATGGAGCCCATGGAGGCATTCATGGAGTTATTTTATGGTGTATGTAGTTATAGAGTCATAGAGCCATCATGGACATATGGAATAATTGAATTCTAAGAATAATGAAATTAACGTTAAAAACTGCATAGAGCCATTGATGACTCCATGGAGTTGCATGGAGCAGCATGGAGACATGAAGTTTGCAGGAATACGGAACTTCAGCCGAAATGAGTTAGATTTTCTTAAACATAATTAAATTAATTCTTAATTTGTTTAAAATTAATGTCTAAGCGGTATTAAACATTTAAATTGTATTAAAACACTAAATATAAATTTTAATTTTAATTGCTTCTCTATTATATAATCATATAAGTTTAATGATATAAAATATTAATGAGCTCTAATGTTAATAATTTGACTAAATTAGGTACAGATGGCTTTAATGAACAGATCAAAAAAGATATTCTTTGTGATATGCTAAAATTTGCTAAGAAATCTAATGAAAATTTTATTAATTATGTAATTGCGAAAATTCCTTATTTTTTTCAGAAATCTAAAACTAAGCGTTTAATTTTTACCAAAAAAGGATATTTCAGCATACACGTTATGTAAATAATTTAACTAGTCTTGTTTGAAAAGATGATCGTCTTTTAGTAAATTTATTAGAAGTTTCCCATCATTGCCTACATAATAGCTGATTGACCCACGGGTTTCTAAAATTTGAAATAATTAAAATTAAACATTGATTGGACTGTTAGTACTTATTATATATAAAATTTGACCGCCTTTCTCACTAGTCATCCAATTTACTAAAAGTTCAAGTTTTAATCTTTTATTTAATTTGGCAATAAATCGAGAATCAAATTATTTAAACAAAGATACTGTACCTTGGAATTGTTAATTTCTTCAGTTTTCCCTAGGACCTCACTGATCATTTCGAGAAATCTTCTCGAGAAGTCCCTCGATCCTCGACTGCCCCGACTCAATCCTGTCGAGTTGTTTCTTTTGTTCCTTGCTTTGACATGCCAATGTATTCAAATCCTTGGAAAGATCATCCACCTTCTCCTCAAGTGCCTCAACCTTCTCGTCGATGGTCCGAGGAGGATCGGGATGGCTGAAAAGAATAATCAGAGTATTTAAAATAATCATTACTTATAAACTTAAATCCAATTTAACTAAATGTTATATTTTACAACAATTATTAACATGTTCTTGTGTTAATGATTCTTTGAATGTCTATAAATAAATAATAAATAAATATGTATTTCCTACGAATATTTTGATTTGGCCGTGTGTTGCTTAAATAAAGCACGTAATAACTGGAATGACTCAGATTGATTGGTCTCAATCTCCTGGCCCTGATCTGCTTCGTTCACTGGGGGATCGACGTCCATGATGACACTTTGGCTTATTACAGTATTTTTTAAACTGGTAAACTTCTCTTGAGAATGGATTCTCACACACTCGTGATTCTTGGAGCTCAATGGTAAGAATGGAGATAATATGAAATTAAAATTAACATAATTTTACTTACTCTTGGTCTTGTTCATGATGGTGAGCCATTGGATTCCTCGGATTCCCCATTCACTTCTTATCTCGTCTTGGTAAGGGAAGTTCTTGAGTTCCTAATCTCTCATTTGAATGTATTTCCTCCTTCTCCTCCTCCGACTACGACCTGAGGCATTTGTGAAAGTAGCGTTCTTCAACAAGTCCCTTAGCCGTCAATGGATGGTCAAAATAGAATTCTCCATAATAATACATTGAAGGAAAATCAAGTGAAAATGCA
Organism: Neelides sp. FZ-2019; assembly: GCA_009869795.1. Lineage (NCBI taxonomy): Eukaryota > Metazoa > Arthropoda > Collembola > Neelipleona > Neelidae > Neelides > Neelides sp. FZ-2019. Next base: position 11,715 of record VJMY01001106.1, on the reverse strand, counting down.
TGGGACATATGGCATTATGGATTGAAAACCTTTATTTTCGATACAAAATGTCCAAGGAACTCCTAAGTATTCTCATGACATGGGAATTTAAATTATGTATTATTATACCACAAAATGAATATTTATGATTCTAGTTAAAAGTAGATCAGCTACATTGCTATTCATTATTACTTCCTTCATTATGATGTTGTAATAAATTAATAATTAATGCTTATTAGATTATTTAGGAAGTGAAATATTTGTTTTCGTAATTCGTAAATATAAAACTTGTTTGTGAAACGTTCATTTTCAATTAGTTGAGGCTATATTCTGCCAGCGAGATGTAGGAAATTCAAAGTTTATTTTCTCATTCTAATCCTTTGTATACAAAAGTACAAAAGCAATGAAAATTAGAAAATGAATGAGAATGAAGTTAATTAAACTTTTAAGACCCTTTTAAGTTTGAGCTCCTCATGAAAATGAAAGTGATAATTGAACCATGAGTGAGAAGAGGAAAAGTGAGGAGCGAAATGAAACGGAGTTGACAAGAGGAGTTCTCGTGTCATTCCTTACCCGAGAACTCACTCCCATTCAGGATGCCGACACGGTAAATTTTAAACCCAATTAGAAGTAAACTCCTTTCAATTCTTAATTTAACCCAATGCTTGTTTATTTATTCATTTAGTTTTTTTAAAGTAAACTTTATTAATTATGGAAACATATATTGAGTTAATCCAATTAATGATTATTTTTGTAGAATGTAGAAGATGGCGATCTGTAAGTGAGTTTGAAAAGCTTAATCGAATTGGCGGAACATGGAAACTCCGTTGAGCGAGGCAGAAATGAAGTGTTTGCTCAAGGAACTCTTTCGGGGCCTTCGTCACCTACACGAGAACTTCATTGTTCGCCGGGACTTGAGAAAGTCTCGAATCTCCTCATGACGGACAAGGGGATTTTGAAAATCGGAGTTGTCACGCTGTGACAACTCCAGGCCCCCAAGTTGCTCCTCCAGGCCAAAACTCAAACTAGGACTTTGGACATGTGGACCAGCGGGTGTATTTTCGGAGAGTTTTTGACTCATCGGCCGCTTTTGCCTTGGCGGACTGAAATCCACCAGTTGGATTTAATCCTCAATCTTCTTGGTGCTCCGTCAAATGCCATTTGGCTGGAATTTTCCTCGCTGTCGGCACTTCAACCATGAATTTGAAACAACAGCCGTTCAACAATTTGAAGGACTTCTTCCCCTTGTCGCCTCCTGGCTTGAGACTTTTGAATTTCCTCCTTATGTATGATCTGAAGAAACGGGCCTGTGTTGATGAGTGTCTTCAGAGATAATGTTAATTTAATTATTAGTAAATTAAAAATAAAATGGTTCAGGAGTCATTACAGTGATTACTCAATAATAATTACAATAATTATTATTCATATTCTAAAGACTTGGAAAAGCTTGCAATCTAAAATATTTAATTCTGACTACTATAATAAAAACTTGTGCCAAGTTTCCCTCAACATGAAATATGGAAGCAACTCGTCCGCCCAGATTCAATGACGTGTAGGTCGGCCGAGTTGACCCAGAAATCTTTTCGCAAGTCGCTCAGTTTAATTGGCTTTAACATTTAATTTTAATCTCGCATTTCCTTTTAATCATTGGCTTATTTATTCAAGTGTATTAAAATGAGTTTGACGCTTACATCACAATCAGTCTCATGGGCATGATTTTAAATGTCCTCATGAATGAAATTGAAGGACAATCCCTTGTTGTGTAGGAGCTAAAAAGGCCAAATTCATATAAAAATTATCAATTTCCGAATGGAGACATAGACGCTGAAACGATCAGCATTTTTACGAGAGTAAACATTAAACGCATTGTTTTACTATTAGTTCTAGTTAGGTTAATCAGTACAATAGTTAGTATATCTGTAAAACTAGTAATTGTAGTTTATTTTATATCGAATCACAGATGAGATAAGTTACGATTTCAATGTAATTTATGTGGTCAACTTGCAAGACCCTTTCGACGTCTAAACTCACCTCAAAGTCAATTTCCTTTTGATTAAATATTCGTTCGTAACATTTTAATAAGAGAAATCATTTTGATCAACCCAATTTAACATGTTTTGAGATTCCAAACTTTGCAATTTAAGTTCAAATGCCCAAATCTCATCTTTAAATATTAATTTAATCGGAGTTTACAATTAATTGAAGTTACAAAAAACCGATTTAGCTTATAAACCTCTCCATTTAAGATCAATCTCTTCATTCATTATATAAATAAATAGTAATTATTATGACTCATTTTATAGTTTCTAGCAATGTAAAGTAATTCATGATTTAAATATTTTATATAATATGGCAGATTTTCAAATGGTTTAACATTAAACTACAATAGTAATTAATATAATTGATAGCAAACTTCGTTTCATCGCCTTATAGTTAAAAATTAAACATGGTTTTCAATTAAACATTTCTTAATTCTAAAAGAAAGTATTTATGATGTTAATTTATGCACTGGCATTTTCAAGTTTTTTCTAAGATAATCAATATGTACAATTCGGTCCTTAATACTTAATACACATACAAGAGAATTAGAAATACTTATTAAATCAAGAACATTAATTCTAATCAGAGTAGTAATTATTATAGTTATAGCACTATACATCAAATTAGTTTATTCTTTTTAGACAAAATGAAATCACAATTTTTCTCCTTTCTCAGACCCATTGCGGAACATCCGAGTTTATTTTTTCAAATTACCAAATATTAATTGACATTTTTATCACTTTCTCCCATTCCTAACCCATTTCTCCAATAATGGCAATTTTCCTTAAACGAGTAAATAAAATGTAAACTTATTTCTTATCCTGTTGTATATAAATATTCACAATTTTAAACAGTCAATTAGGTACTTATTTTATAGTTTTAGTCAGTTAATGTTTAGCAGTTCATTTCAATATACTTCATTTCTTCATTTGTCAATTTGCTTTTACATAGAGGAAGAAATTTATCGTCTTCTTTAATAGAGATACAATTTTTTGCGATAAGGCATTTTCAACGATCAAGAACACAACATGCATCCATCAATTGGAGAAATAATGAAATAATTTAGAGATTAAATTAACAATTAAAATTGCTACCTAATAATACAGTAAAGTGGAAAATGATTTGTGATCCTTTAATCAGTTTCGGACTTTTAGATTTTCTTAGTGATAAAAATTTGACTATAAAAAACTCACAAGTAAGCAAAATTGCATCTTCAACGTATTTTCAATTCTCAAGAATTTTATTCGATATATAAAATTCCTTCTTTTATGTATTTAAAATACATAAATCAACAAAGAAAAAATTAACATGTTCAATGAAATAAAAAAATTGGAAGAAGACTAGTTTACAAGTATTATGTATACTTATTATTTTAAACGTCAATTTGCTCAGAGCAATAAGGCAAGCAATTTAACCCTGAATCATGCAAAATAATAATAAAATAAAAATTGATATAGAAAACCCATCAGAGAAAAGAAATACCCTAAATAGTTAAACAACCATCATTGGCGGCTCTGAAACATCCAACAACAAAAGAACATGTTAAGTCAGTGGAATCTTCCTTAATATTCAAATTCACTAGAACCAAAAGGCTGTAAAAGATTCAAGAAGGATTCGGCGGCGGTGGGCCATTGGTAGAAGGATTCAAAGCCACGGCCAATTTCCCTTGAAGTTGTGCAAGAGTCTCTTGAGTCGCGTTGGCTTTCAAGATGGAATTCTCCGTTTCGAGTTGGTTGATGCGTTCCATGAGTTCAGAGATTTTCTCTTTCAAAACTTCAACTTCCTCTCGGACGGCAAACATTAAATGGCTCTTCACGAGATCCTAAAACAATTAGAAATTCAGCATTTTATCATTGAAATAATAATAATAATACATTAAACTTAAAATCTAAATATTTTAATAAGAATTTTTAAAGAAGAAAACTTAATATTTGAATGAGAAACAAAAAACTCACCATCGCCTGCTCAATCTTGTTATCAATTGCGACAGTATTTGTCTCAGAAGCACTGAAATGTCAAAATATTTACCATTATAAATTATAAATAAAGATCATATAGGATAATACAATATATATGGGGTTATTTAGATTGCTTTATTTATAAGCATTTAATTTTGACTAGCCTTGTCAAACCTTCTACAAACCATTCAATGCATTGTTGATTAATAACATTGCACATAAATAGCTAATGCTCCTAGAGAAATCAAAAGAGAAAGTGAAAATAATTAAAGGAATCCTCACCTCTCAACAAATTCTTCATTTTGAATCTGGACGTTGCTCTGCTGCTGGACGACGTCTTCAGCAGTCTTTGCAACATTCTGTAAACTTGAACTAGACGAGTCTGGTACATTGGATGGCTTATTCAAATTATTGGCTGTGTTCATTTCTATCGGCTTCATTCCGTCTGTCACTGAAGGATGAGAAATATTCGCCTCTCCCACAAAAGATGGCTGAAGGATCAAAAATGGAAAATTATCGTTTTTAGCAATCTAATAGACCATTCCAATGAATTAAAAAGGAAAGAAAGATTTCAGATTTAAAAATAAATAATTATATAATAAGTAATTTCATGAAGTAGGAAACGAACCTGGATAATGTGATTTACAATGTGTGTCTGTTGCTGTTGTTGTTGTTGATGAGGATGCGATTGAAGAGGTTGTGACGATTGTTGGACTTGTTGAGGAGGAATTACTTGGTGTTGTTGGACCGATTGGTGTAAATGATGTTGAGTAGGATTTCCAGCCTCATTGACTGAATTTATAGTTTCTCCAACGAAATTTGATTGCTGTCGGGTAAAGAATTATTTATAAGAAATATAAAATTACTTCAAGCTAAATAAGATTAATGTGAATTTGAAACTGTTTGCATTAAAAATTTAAAAAATAAAATGCGAATTGTTTTAAAAAATTATGGAAATTGTAAAGATTCGTAATATTAAATAGGAAAGACTAACCTTGATAATATGATGCCCAATGATCTGTTGTTGTTGTTGTTGTTGTTGCTGTTGAGAAATCTGTTGAGAGATTTGCTGATGAGGAATAGAAACCGCTTGAGGAATTATTTGGGAAGGCATGGATTGTGCAGACATGGGCTGAGGTGACATTCCTTGAGGAATCCCCTGAGAACTAATTTGAGTCGAGATGACTTGTGAAGAAATCGCTTGAGGGATCGCTTGAGACATCGCTTGAGACATCGACTGCGGCATTGATTGAGGAATTGACTGGGAAATAACTTGGGAAGGAATCGCTTGCGGAATAACTTGCGGGGGAATTTGTTGGTGAGGAATCGTTTGAGACATGGCTTGAGAGGGGACAACGGGCATCACTTGAGGAATCGACTGAGGATGAACTTGTTGGGAAATCACTTGCGGAGAAATGGACTGAGCGGGAATCGTCTGCGGAGGAATCGCTTGAGAAGAAATCGTCTGAGAAGGGGGTTGAGGCGAGACTTGGGATTGCGGCTTTTGTGGGATGATCAGCTGTTGGACTTGCGGCTGTTGCATTTGCATTGGAGTCATCGTAATGTCAATCATTGAAGAATTCGGTTCGCCAACGAAATTACTTGGTTGCTGTGTCAAATTCAAAAATTATATATTATCATATACATATATGAAGGGATAATAAATATCCCTTCAGTTTTTTACTGATTAATCAAACTCATTACTTAAAAAATAATTGAAAATAAATCTTATTGTCGTTGTCCAACCTGGTTCATATGGTTCATGATATGAGGTTGTTGCTGCTGCGAGGAAGGCGCTTGTGGAGGCTGAGGCGACGCTTGTGGTTGAGCTTGAGGAATGATAATTTGCTGAACTGGTTGTTGTTGGATCTGATGAGGAGCTTGTGGCTGTTGCATTTGATAAGATTGGATCTGGGCTTGCTGCCCTGACTGGAGCATTTGTGTCTGTTGGGGTTGATCCATCATTACTTGACCCTGTCCCAGCATTTGCATTGGATGATGCCCCTGAACTGACGTCGCTTGTGCGTAGATTTGACCTAAATATTAGATAAAAAGTTAGATTTTACTCATTTCTTTTAATGGTTCAATTTAAATTAATATTATACAATTTGTAATTGTATTTAATTTATACAATTAAATTGACATTTTTTTCAATATATTTGTTATTAAAATTATTTTTCCTTACTTGGTCCCGGTTGCATCTGCATAGGTTGCACGGATTGCACGGCCGGTTGTTGCTGAAGAGGTTGAGATTGGGAGTTTAAAGGTAAATTCCCCATGGAAGGATTGGACTGTACCATGTGTTGAGGAGCTGATTGCGATTGTTGTGACTGTTGTTGTTGGAGAGTCATGGGTTGTCCAAGATAGTACATGTTCGGCGTTCCTTGCACTGGCTGTTGATGTTGGGGTTGCGGAGTCACGGGTATGTTCATGTGATGATAACCTTGGACAACTTGGGAATTCGCATAGTACTGCGGCTGTTGTTGTTGCTGCTGTTGATGTTGTTGTTGCTGTTGTTGTTGGTGTTGTTGTTGGTGTTGGGAATTCTGTTGTTGGTAGACATTGACATTGTCCCCACTCGGGATTTGGTGGATCGGCTGTTGACTCAATTGTGTCTGGCTGACATTCTGCTCTTGAGTTCCTCCAGCCTGTGGTCCTTCTTTCGTCACTGCCGATGGGCCGCCCGTGGTCGTGACGTGGTCAAAGTAATCCATGCAAGTCCAACGACCTTTCTTAAATGGCTCTGTACTCACTATTTTAACTACCTTAAATCTAAGGAAAGAATTATAGTTAATATCAATTTGGTAAATTAAAACTCCGGCTTTAAAAATAATTATGATTTATATTGATTTTTACCGATTGTGAACTGGGTCTTTCTCGAGGTCAGGCTTTTCTCCCGTATGATTCATTATGTTACGTATTTTAAATTACTGTTCTCTAAAGTAAAACAGGATATGGAGAATGATTGCGTAGCTCGAGTTTGAGAAAATAATGGGTGATTAATATTAAATAAATATGGAACACAAACACTACACAAATTGCGGGGTGTGAACAAGTAAATTAAAGAGAAAAATGGGGTTGAATTGAATCATTAAAATCGCGAGTTTAAATTTTGGTGGCAATGTGGCAGAGTATTGAAACATTGGAGGCACATGGCCAAGATGACACGAGAACTTTGGAGAAGCAAAAAGCAATGGATTTTTCCAAGTTCGCACGACAATGACAAGACTTTTACCTTAATTACTTTAATATGAGTTAATGTGTAAATTAAAAATCCAAAAATCTGCATACCTAAATTACTTCCTTCTTAATAATTTCTGACTATAGTATGGAGGAAATAAAAAGCAATACTTCGCTAAAACGCTAAAAGTCAAAATCGCAAAGAGAAATCCACCCCTGCATGTTCTCGCTTCTCGCTCATAGTCATTCATTACATATAGCTGACAATGCTGAGGTGCAGCAGAACAGCGTCGAAAGATCCTTAATTTTTTATAATTTATAATTAATTTTCAAAATGAACACTAATTATCAATTTGAACGCTCATAATCATGTATCAAAGATCTTTTTGTTCTCTTAATGTTGTGGGTTTTTGGATAGATATACTTGCACCGACACGGAATACAAAGGATGTGACGTAAGGTATGTGATTTCATGCACGTCGGATATATGATCCTTAATATGGGGGACTCGTAGGTATATTTATATAGGGATCCAGAGACACAGAGGGATGGCCAAGGAAGAATTCCACTCTGTGATATGCCTAACTATATGTGGCTTCGGGTGGTTTGAGCAGAATTGGGGGTGAGTTCATCCCTCTTCTCACAATCCTATTCCTATCCGATCATGTGAAATCTCTGGAACTCAATTCTCGCTTTTATTGTTATTATATTATGGCCTACGTTACATTGGTCATTTTGGCTATCATCTTCTTCTTTATGTAAGTTAAAAGTTAATTAACTTTGTTTAAATCTTTTGTATTATTTAGAAGGTCGTTATTTGTGCTGTTGTTTATGCAAAATGAAGAGGATTTAAAATGAATTGCCAACCTAACTTCTTTAATTGTCATTTCAGCGGATTGGTCTTTGTCTATTGTCATTGGTGTGCTGAGGACGGGGGTCGAGCGTTTGGAGCAACAGGGACAGAAGGACATTACGTCCCCACCGTCCCAGTTGTCACTTCCAAGACTGTCATCAGCGGAGGAGGAAAAAAGTGCAAATGCGGTGCAAAATTCAAGGGTCAATGCAACGCGTGTTCAGCGCCCGAATTTGTTGACCTGAAAGAAGACAAGGGACCAGACTTTAGAAAATTTGGAGGCGACAAAGGAATGGACGGAGGTGACGGAAACAAAGGAGATCCTTTCAGAGGATTCCTCGGGAATGACAAAGAAAGAGAAGCAGAAGGGCATTACGACCAATTCCCCCATGATATGTCATAGACAATCACGACGAGGCGACGACAGTATTCTTCTCTCAAAGTTTATTGCTAATTACAACTAATCATATAAAACTTTAATTATGAAAACTGTAAATAACCACATTATTTTTATCAATTAAAATGTTCATATATTCAAAGATTTGTGTTGAGAGGAAAGTAGGGTTTAGGCATTAAAATACCATTTGATGTTCAATACTCGTGTATGGTGTGTCGTATAAGAAAATATTTCAGAGATATAGGAATCCTTCTTTTGATAATTCTATCCTTATCACAATGTTCATTGATGAATATATCAATAATGTGGAAACAAATACCTCGGTATATTATAACATTTAAGTATGCCTAAATATAATACATTTTATGTAGAAAGGATTTGGATATATCTTTTGCTATATAAAGTAAATGGGTTAAAAGGAATTTACTGGCAGCTTTACTTTTAAATTATATAATTGTCTAATTATTGTTATTTTTAAGGTGAAAGGTGCTGAAAAAGTCAATTGAATCACAATACTTTAAATTCAACCAAACAAAAATTTGTAAAATGGATTAAAATTTCACCATAGTGAGATTATGAAATTTTAATAATGCATAGTATACTCAATAAAACAAGTTCAATAAAAAAACGCAATGGCCGAAAGACCGACTTTGATATTATTAATATTACAAAAACAAGGCTTTCTATTGAAGTTCATTTGAATTATTTGCAGATTTATTAATCATTTAACTCATCCATCAACATCATTAAAAAAGTTTTAATTCCAGTAATATTCACACACACTGACTTATTAATACACATTGTTTGAAATTGAGCTGGATAAAAGACCCATGCATTGAACATGTGCATGCATCAAAATGAGTTTAATTTCGATTTCATAAACATCTGGTGGATTAGCCAGTGAAGAAATCCCGCCACTTGTTCAATTACACAACAAATTTCTAAATTAAGTTCTCTTTATAATCGAGGATCACCCGTGAGTTTCTTGATAGTGAGGCTGAGAAGATGCAGAGCTCCATTGCGTTACTCCTCTGTCTATTCGCCTCTTCGAGTATTCCTTTAATTTTATATACTTTGTAGCTAAATAAATAATTTGTTAAACCTTTAATAGTCAAATTATCCAAAACTTTTCAAATTTTATATAATTTTTATATGAAATTAAGGGCTAGGAGCAGAGGGTTTGCCAGCACCATCACCGACAGCTTACCCATGGAGCCAATGGATGGCCATGAAAGGACTCCCACCCTCCTTCATTGACGCCATCCTCGCGACTCCGCCGCCGTCCGCTGCTCTCGGCATGGTTCCGCCGCAAGCGAGAGAAGTCGAGGACGAGGCTGTTGGGGCTCTTCAGCTCGCTCCGCCCACGCTTCCGCCCTATGCTTGGTACAAGTGGCTGGAAATGAAGGGACTCCCGCCTGCCATCATTGAAGCCGCCAAGCTGAAAACAACCACAACTCCGCCACCAGTTCCTTCCTTTTCAGACTTCTTCTTAAGAGCTATTGTTGATGCGGTATGTCCCAACATGACTGAATTAATTTGTATTGTATAATTAACTATGTTTAATTGTTCTAATTTGTGAAATCAAAGGAGGAAGACAAAGCGGCAAAGAAGAAGACAAAGACGAAAGCCAAGGCCAAGTCCAAGGTCCCGCCATGGATGGCTTTCAAGACAGCCAAGTCCACGACGGCGAGTCCGATAGAGACAACGATGGATCCAATCAACTACGCTTTCCTTGCTGAAGCGCTCCTTACATCCGGAAAAGAATAAACTGTCAATTAATTTTCAATCCCTTCATTTGCAATGAATAATTAGATGCATACAACATTATGGAATCTCATACATGTTTTAAAACATTTAATCTTGTTTTAATGCGTTAAATTATAATATTACAACAGACGGTGAAATATTAATCCACAGTCCACACACATAGCTCTTGAGTCTTGAGTAATAATGAAACATTTGGTTGGCCGGTCAATGATTAAATTAATTTAGGATTAAAAGAATTAAAACTACGTAAAACTAGATACTATGCCTAATACAGTATGAATATATTATTGATTCGTAGCATTATTACTATATAATTATATCATTTTATCTTTGTGGACTATATAATCTGATATTCAAAAACCATTATATTTTTTGGATTTAACGAATAAATAATAAAGCTTAACTTTAAATACAAGTTATAATAGTATATATATTTAAAATAATTCAATCTATGTAATTTTACAAGGACGAATGAATAATTAAGAATCTTTGCTATAATAAGCTAACTGTAAGCTTGTAACATTTAGATTTAGTATAAAGTTAGTAGAAGAGGAGTCAAATAGAAGTTTGACGCAAAAAAATATTCTCATTAAAATTTGTTCAATGAATCCATTTTTATTATTCGCTGCAACGTTTATGCCCTTCGTCATGAAGGCATCATTGTCAAGTGTGGAAATTCCAAAGAACGGTACTACGAAGTTTCTCCGTCCAACACTTTTCAATTCCCCTTGCAACGGGAGCGATCCGTGTGAGAAAGAGGCTCTTCTCACCTGCATAGCCGGCCTATGCCAATGTGAATCCCCGTCCAATCAGAGATTCAGCGAGGAATTTCAAATTTGTCTCAGCGTCGTCGGCGGCGACTGTTCCCTAGCCAAAGACAATGAAGAGAAGAAATTCCCTTTGCGCAAATGCATTCCTAATGCACATTGCATTGAAAAGTCGGGCTACACGGAGTGCATTTGCTCCGAAGGATTCATCGAAAACTCCAAAGGAAACTGTGTCCCGGGATTGGGTCAACCTTGTTCTTACAAGCCTACAGATTGCAATCCTCTCGGAATGGTCGTTTGCAAAAATGGACTTTGCAGTTGTTTGGATTCCCTTCAAATCTACGACGTCGGGATGAAGCGCTGCGTTTCCCCGGCTGGAACAAACTGCAAATACGATACGCTTCAACTCGGATGTGTCGAGAATGCCATTTGCTATCCATTTTACTACTGGGTTCCGCCAAGGTGCATTTGCAAACCTGGCTATCATCAGACTCCAGATAGAAAGTGTCTCTCGCACGCCCAATCTCACCATGATGTCCACGAAGAAAATTAGTGTTTCTATTCTAATTACAATAAAATTTATATATATTTAAAAAAAAGCATTTATTTTTTAAGTAAAATGTTTACAATTTCAATGATTTTATTCATTCATTTATTGAAATAAAAGTTATGTATCTTAAAATCTTAAGCATTCAAGTTACCTTTTTAATTTCACCAACAAACATTAATTAGGTTCTATTTAATTTACACGTACTATTTGTACATGATACACTA
>VJMY01001105.1:0-19473 GCA_009869795.1 Neelides sp. FZ-2019 | reverse complement strand
TGAGCAATCATATAAATATATAAATTTTACAAGGTATTTATGGGCAATTGCATACATCTTATAATACCCCCAATATAGTTTCGTAGTTTCGTAGTTTCGTAGCATCAGTTGAGAAAAAGCATACGAAATGCCAACGCTAACACCAGACAGCTACCAGATGCTTCTTGAGAGTCACGACGCCAAGAACAAGGCAAGATTAAGGCAAGTTTATTAGCTAGATTTCAATCAACTAAAATTCATCCTATAGAACAAATAAAAGTCAATCGATTTCCAATATTTTAAAGGCAAGAAACAAGAATTTTTTGTTAAATTACATTATACATACCAATGATGACATTGACGAGAATAATAGATAATGAAAATGAAACGTGTTATGCATAATTAATATGTAAGGGATATATCTTTATATATAATTTATATATGAGATGAGAGTTAACGAATAAAGAATAAAATTAAAATGAATGCTAAACTATAAAACATAAAATAATAATCGAAATATGTCAACAGTTAAAAATTGTACTATTAGTATATATACTATAGTTCCCCAAAATTTGATTGCGATTTTTACTATTCAATATTTTATAAAAATCGGACTTGAGATTGAATAAAAATGCTTAGATTATAAAACAAAAAGATTTAAAGTTTAATTCATTCCATTTCCATTCCATCCATTGACATAAGACCTAATTATAACATGAATGATTCTTAATAAAGTGAGAGAAATACAATTTAATTTTTGAAGCTTTAATTAAAATCAAAATTTTTAATTAAATTCAATGATTTCCAATTAGCTTAAGAGATAATATTAGCAATAACGTATTACAACAAAATCAAAATTTTTGTATGTAGGATACTTCACTGGCACACATTCTTGCTAGTAGATTACTTTTTAGTTTCGAGAACTATATTTTACAGAATGCAAATATTTAAGTGTCGTTGGCTGATGAAAACTCAAGATTAGCTAAATAAAGTCCATTTTTAGCTTTCTTAATGTTTACACTTTAAAAGAGTTTGACTATTAATTAATTCTTTGTAAATGGTGATCTATCAAGAGGTAATAACACTTTCCATGTATAGAAGAAATTTATACATGTAGCTTCTTTCCATCAAAACCAAATCCAAAGAGTCAAACTGTTTAAAATCCACAAACTTTTCTTTATAGAAATGTGAATTGAATCTTTTATTTTACATACTTATAATACTAGTTAGTAAATGTAGTTTAGACATCTACAACTTAAGCTTAAACGGTGCAAAAGTGAATGAATGGAAACTAAGGTGGAAGACGTAATTTAGGAAAGTTAATTGTTCAACTTCATTTTATGAATCTTGAGATATATGAACATTTAGTACGTAATTGTAAATTACTTGAATTTTTACTCAAAAGTTTCACTTCTTGAAAGTTACGTTTGTCTGAGGATTGGAGTTATCTTGAATTTCATGCATTTACACACTCGAGTGTCTGGTCACTTTCTGAAAAAGACCAAAGGTCAAATGAGTAACTAACATTAAGTGAGATTAAGTCTTAACTTTCAATTTGTGTATTTGATAATCAAAAGTTACCTACATTACATTACATGCCTAAACTTTCCTTTCCTCCTCATAATCGTTTTAATAAGCATATATAAGCATAAAATATTTAATTATAATTCCCAAACGATAACTTATTTCTACTTGCAATTAATATTTCTGCAATTACTTTGCTATAGTAATACTAGTGAAATTGCTTAAACACAGGTAAATGAAATAATAATATGAGAAAATATCGGTTTATAAAATATTTAGGAAGGATTTCTATCTCTAGAAAATAATGAACCGTGTAGCACTTGACATTTATAGCATTTTACAACCCCGATAAGGAAAAAGGGGGGAAATGAACAATTTTTTTTGCTTAGTATGCCAAATAATGTTTGCCTTAAACAGTTAGTTACATTTCTATTAACTTTACCTCTGCTCACATGAATGTATGTATGAACATGGAAAAATACATAAACAACTCGATATTTGAACAGATATAAACATGGAATGGAATGAGAGAAATAAGGATGTAATAAAGAAAAGAACAAGAAACTATAAAAAATTGTAATATTCTTGAGAAACATCTTCGAATTTAAAGAATACGATCTTAAGATTATCTTTCTTTGTAATATCATCTACATTGGCAAAATACCATTTTAGAAATATACACAAAAATATTTAACTCATTGTTAATTCACATTATAAGAGTAAAATTCTCCAATTTGTCATGTAATTTAAGTTTGGAGATAATTGCTTGATTTAAGAGATTCGTTTAATAAACATAAAGGAAAATAAATCTATGTATACAGGGTGGGCCCGACTGGGTGGGCAAATGTGCAAAAGGGCACTTTAAGCATTTACTTTAAGATTGCAGCGTTGCATCAAAGCTAATGGGGTTTAAATCACCAATTAAAGATTATATGCCTAAAATATAATGTATAAGTATATTATAGAAATTTTTTTATAAAGTTTGATTGAAAAGTAAAAAAGTTATGACTGATCAAAAAATGAGTGTCGAGTTCCTGTACATAAGTATAGTACAAGTTTGTAAGTATATCCAGTTATCTTATATAGATCTTCCTTGGGTAAATCCACTCGCTTATCTAACGTTCATTCAAAATTATATCAAAGTAATAAAAAAGTGAAATTTTAATTTCCTTTATGAGATAATAAATTAAGCATTATGTGACGATTAGGTTAAATAAATTTACTTTCACTGATAAAATGCGTTAATTTTATGGAAAAAAACTTGAGTTGTAACAAGTCAGCATAGAAAAGATAATCCCATGTGACTCAGTTAGTAATAATAATGCTGGTAATGTTAATAATTATGCTAATTACTTCAAGCGTCAAATATTTCCCAATTCCGAAGCAAAGGAATTAAAAGTTTAATGTAATATGATATGAATATGTAACTGTAATAAGAAAATATATGTAAATGCACTAAATATAAATGAGAAATCTCGAATAAAATTATCAATGAATAGTTTTATACAATTTCTTTATTATCCACGATCCACGATCTTTCAAGTCAAATATTCATTTAAAAACTAACAAAGAAAGTGAAACTCCTCCCATTAAGAAGTTAATATAAGAAATATGATTAAAAGTGAAACAACATTTGGAGAATATAACTACATAAATATACAAAAAAAGTTAAGATAAATATATTATTTATATGTTAAATAGGACTTAAGATTGAAGGAATCCAACAGAATTAAATGTTCAATCGCGATCAGCTGCCATTTGTAGTTGTTGTATTAGCATGGCCCTCTGGTTCTCGAGTTCAATCTCGGACATTTCGTTCGTATCGTTGCTTTCGTCCCGTCTCGTCCCCTTCAGCGGAACTTCCTTCGTGGTTTTCCCGTTTTTCTTTACTTCTTTCTCCTTCTTATTATCAACTTTACCTTCCTTGTCTGATTCAATTGTAGAGCCGCTCTGGAAGTGAAAATTATTAATTTACTATTTATTTATTAATTTCAAATAAAGCTAAGTAAAATAAAGTAATTAAAGCTCTAGTTTTGAATTTTCCCACTTACCGAGTTCCTCGTTCGCTTCTTTTTCTTCTTCTTGTTTTTCTTTTTCTTTTTTAATTTCTCCTTCACTCCCTTTTCAGAATCAGATGATAATGAAGATTTTGACTCTGTCCTGGATCTCGAAGAGGATTTTTTTCTTCGCTTCTTGGATCGTTTCTTCTTTTTAGAATCTTCCTCAGACTCAGAATCCTATAATAATACAAAATTACTCGGTTGTAAAAAGATTTGAGAAAAATAATTGTATTTTTGCAATTGTACTAAAGTCTTTACATGAGATCTGGATCTCGAACGGGAGGACTCTGAGGAAGAAAGGCGTTTCTTGTGTTTCTTGGCCTTTTTGCTTCTTTTCGTCCCATGATGATGATGACCGCAGGTTTCTTCTTGTTCATGAACATAATCCTATCAAATGAACACATTTGTACACTATAATGTATTTAATTCATTAAATTATTAAAATTACATAATTTAAATTTATTTTGCAAATCTTGAAAATTACATTAAATATCTTCAACCGATCAGATTCAGACTCGATGGCCGTAAAGGCTTCTTTCCCTTCTAACTGAACTTTGAGTTCTTCCCATTTCGTTTGGTAATCCACATTGAATTCCTTGAAGATGACATACAAATCTTGAGCTAACACTTTGAGTCTTTTGGCTTCGTCCTTGGCCTTTTCCTTGGCTTTGGCCTCCGCCTGAACAATTTGAACAAAATGAGAATTAGTTGACCTTTCTTAATACTTTTAGTTTATAGAAAATGTCAATGATATATAATCTATACTAATTAAATACTTAAAGTAATTAGGCAATTAGATTAGTATAATTAGGTAACAAGATTTTTATTATATTTGTATGACAGAATTTTACTTTTTCAAGAAGCGAATTAAAGGTCAATTTGACGTTTCCAGCGTCCAAGGTTGTAGCTCGTTTGTCTTCACAAACCACAGTGGCAAATTCTTCAAATGACGTTGTTTCCTATTTAAAATATTTCCAAATAAGTAATTACAAGTAAATATTTAAAATTACTAATTGGTCCAAGGAAGACGAGATTCGAGATAGTATTAGAAAAATTAAGTAAATGAAAATGAATAGATTACTGAAATGTCAAATGATTTCTCTTTGAGGATTTCCCTTATGACTTTTTTCTCTTCTTGGTATCTGGACTTGAGATCCTCGACGTAGAACTTGAAGAGATCCAAAGCACTCGACCCCGCTTGGCCCAACATCATGGAGAATCGCGTGTCGGAGCTGATGAGGGGATACAATTCAACCCACAGAGACATCGACGTCAATTTACCGTGATCGTGAAGCTCATCAAGTAGTTTCTGAATGTAAATAATTGACAATTACTTTAAGTAGTTTTGGCACATTAATTTTACAAATAGGTTTAGAATAATTATACCTTTTGTATATAATTAGTGAATCAAATTAATAATCGATTAAATAATTAATTATAATTTAATTCGTCATCCATAAAACCATGTTGAATAATGATTAAAATTACCAGAAATCCGTCGCGATTTTTTCTTTCAATCCGCCGTTTTCTTTTCTTTTCCTGCTCTTTTTCTTCTTCCTCTTCTTTCTCCATCTCTTTAATGTGCTTTTCAAAGACAAATAAAGCGTCTTCTTTGTCCATGGCTGTAAGTTAATTTTTAATTCAAATTAGTAAGTTTTAATTTAATTTAAAGGTTTAAAAAATTCATTTTTCTTACCCAAAATATCTTTATCTTCAAAGAATGCTGGGTTATCCAAGAGCATTTGCTGAGCTTCTTGCCATGAAGTTTGGAAAGTAATTTGCGGCATTCCTTCCAGTAAATCACTCAATTTCTTCATATTTTTCTTTTTGATTGTTTTGCTCTCCTCCTTTTCCTTCTTGGCCAACAAAATGATGGCGTCTTCGTAGATATCGCGTCTCTCGGCATCCGGCACATTTCGCCAAACGGGCAAATGACAAAACATTTCCTCGCAGCGATAGTATTTCGTGAGCGAAGTCATTTTCTCTTCATTGAGCAGAAATTGCTCGAAATCCTCTTTCGCCTTTTTCACTTTGAGCCGCGCTTCTTCGCGTTCATCCTTCTGCTTCTGGACTTTA
Organism: Neelides sp. FZ-2019; assembly: GCA_009869795.1. Classification (NCBI taxonomy): domain Eukaryota; kingdom Metazoa; phylum Arthropoda; class Collembola; order Neelipleona; family Neelidae; genus Neelides; species Neelides sp. FZ-2019. The sequence goes on along the minus strand of VJMY01001105.1, from coordinate 13,834 downwards.
TAAGCATTAAAAGCTTGCTTCCTCTCGTTGTTCTTCTCGAAGACTTTGAATCGCAAGTCCTTGCAAATAATTTTGCTTGCTTGCTCCCAACTGGCATTTCCGTGGATGTTCTATAAATATAAATGAAGTTAAGTTTATGAAAATAAATTAATACTTCAACAGTTTGTCTTTGGGCTTGCATAATTATTCAACTAAACTATATATTTCATAAATTGTTACCAGTCATTTAGCCTGTTCTACGTAGAATTTATTATGGAAACATTCAGATGTATATTAAGAATTGGTATGAAAACATTAAAGACATTAATGAATTCATTGGATTTGAATCGTTAGTTTTAATGGGTTGTTGGGATATAGAAGAAAAGAAAATGGACAAAGGACGGACGGTTTGGAATGTTCGGAAGGGAGGGAAATGAAGAGGAAAGTTGTGAGCCTCCCGTGATTGACTCATACACTTTTTTCTTTAATTGTTAATTGGAGCCTTTACAGAGCATAATAAGGACATTCCTATTCCTATAAAGAGCATGCGGAAGGATAATCATATTTTTGAACTTTATCCTATAGGACCAGTAATTTAGCCTTCAAATATGACCAAGTGCATCATGGAATATTCTGATATGACAAACAATATTGGGGTCAAATACATAAGAGTACAATGGAAAAGGCAAGATGCGCCCGTCGAGCCGTAGTTGAGAGTTGATCAGAGGCTACTTGCATGTTGGATGTACGTGAGCTCATCAACGAGATGTAAGTTAGCACCTGGCTAAGAAGGAAACATTGCATTGCATTACATAGCTTACAAATAGAACGCAACGTGATGGTATATTTTGCTAGTAATGGGAAGAAACGAGACTGCCTCTCTTGATATTCTTAATGAAAGGTCAGTGTTTTACGGACTTTAAAGCAAAGAAAACCCAGCAGAACACGTTGGATGTTTCAAAGTTCATTAGTTCAGTTTAAACATACTATTTTAATTCAAAACCGAGCAGTTCTATTGTGAATTAGGTACTTAATAAATTAAATTAACCATCATTTTAAGTTAATTAATAGCGAGTAATATCATTTAATTTTTACAAAGCAAATGCATATTAACATTTTCAAATAGGAAAAGTCATTTGAAAGTTATTTGATATGAAGCAAAGAACATTAATATCAATATGGAATGTCTTTCTGAAGGTAATATTAGCTCATCAAATCCTTAATCTCTAGTCCGAGTATAATATGTAAAAAGTTTTTAGTTTCTTTTATGAATCAAATCACTACCAATCATTATTGTTTTCTTCTATTACTTCCAAAAATATATCTTGTATTTTAAAATATACTTAATTTCGTAAGTAAAAGTATTCGTTGAACAATTGAACATGTTTTTCATAAGCATGTAGCTAATCAGTGAAATATCTTTACATTTTCTAACAATTTTTATTTAAAATTTCAGTTTTGATACTGGCACTGGGGGTGCTTTTATTCACAAGCTTAAAAATTTCTAATAAAGAAACGAACACAACGAATATGACTCCTACTAAGAGAATCGCTTTTCAACCGTACTTTAATACCAAGATGAGATTAAAAAGGATAGTCTTAGCTAGAAGATTCCCCAAAAAGGCCACTCCGACAATTAAAACGCCAATTACATGAAATAATTGATTTTGAAGAACATCATTGAGCTAAATAAATACCTTTTCTTTTAAAAGTTCTTTGAAGATTTCCGTGGCTTCCTTTTTATCTTTCACTTGTGGAATTTGCGGATAATCCTCGTCGTCGTCTGAGACTTTCCCATTGTTTCCGAATTTGCTATCAGGAGTTTGGATGTCATCTTGGAGTGACCCGACGCTGTTCTGAGTTGTCTCGTCGATCACCGACATGTCAATGCGGAAAGACATTCTAGGAATTCATTAAATTAAATTAAAATTCATACAAACATACTGTTTCCTTAAAATCTAATGGCCAACTTCTCCGGAATAAAAAATCAATTTGTTTGTTACACGTTCTAATTTAACTAATTAAATATTATTATAGCGAAAATCGAAAAGATTGAAACCCAAATAGGTTTGCATGTTTTATTTGATTTTCGCAATAATAATATTTAACATGTTGAATTATAACGTATAACAGACAAATTGACTTTATAGTCCGGAGTTGTCCATTAGCTTTTAATGAAACAATACATACATAGTTAAATCAAAGCTGAATATCATAATGCTACACATAATATTATTTTAATGTGTGATTAATTCTTACTGGGCTGTGGATTGGGGTTGCATTGGTCCACCAGAGGGAATTTGATTTGGAGGCATTATCGACACAAGACCCGAAGGTTGAGCAGAAGTGAGAGAATTTAACGCAGCTTCAGCGACGACTTTGGCCTTAATTTCCTCTAATTCCACAGGAATCGTCCATTGACTCTCGTTGGTTTTCAAATTGTGATAATACGTCTTTCCATTCTCCGATGTGTATTCTTTCCAAGAGCATTGCGAGAGGAGTTTCTAAAATGTAACCAGCAATGTAGTTAACAAATTACCTCTCAGTTATGTATGTAATTAATAGATTAACGCAGCTTTAGTGTAATTAAATAATTACCTCAGCAGGACTTTTGAGATCGTCAGGCTTTTCCCATGTACTTTGTTTAGTGGAATTATTAAAATAGTATATTCTTCCATCAGGGGATTTGTGTTCGCTCCATTCTTTGGAAATTGAAATTGCTCCTGGCGGCATTTGCAGCGATCTGAAGGAATCATATAACAAATTAATGCGATCGTAATCATAATTGATAAGTAATTAATTAGCAAATTAATTAGAATCATAATTGATGATTGTATTTATAATCATACAAAGAATTAAAATAAAATTATTACTTAAATTCTAAGGAACAAAGGTGTAATAAATTGAATGAATTTCTTACCCAGGAGGGGGAATATTGACACTCATGCCAGGCATCATGTTCATGTAGGGCGGAGGCAAGCCAGGAGGAATTCCGAACCCGCCCGGTCCGCTTGACCCTTCTGAGTCCTTTCCAACGGGGTGCGAAGGAGGATACCCTGGGATGTGGAAGGGCGGATGATTCATTGCAATTCTTAATAGATCTAATTCTTAGATCTAATTGGCAAGTTAAAGCGGATCTCAGTCAGATTAATTGTGAGACAAATGCGGTTTAAGAAAGTAATTTAATTTCTCATTCAAAATTGTTCAAGGCTACTTTCCTATGTTACGCTAATTAACTCTCATGACGCAATTAATTCTAACAACTAAAATTAACAATGTTGTGTAAAAGCAAACGGCTTAATTTTTCAATCTCGTTATCCTATTTTAGATTAATAAATTAATGACTTACGAAAAGCTCACATTCTGTGTACCATGCTCAATATAAACGGAATTAAAAATACACTTTTCACAAATAAACGCTCAAATAAATTATACCGAGACAATAATTTTCGGCGAGAATTTTTAACAACTATTTCCTCAAGTCAGCTAAGTAGGTAATTGTAGATTAACTTTATCTTTTGAATTTAAACTTTTAAACAATTTAAACTTGAAAATTTCCCTTATCTTTAGTGTCTAAACTGCTAAAATACGTAGAGAATTTTATCTATTTCAGGTATTAAAATTTGCTAATAAGCCAATAATTAATTATTTTAAAGTGTCTTAATTATCCTTATTGATAGACTTAAATGAATTTAAATTATCAACATCAAGTTATCAACTCGTCTTTACTCGGCGTCTAGAAGGGTTGAAGTTTGAAAAGCGGCGGGCGTGTTGGATTTGCGCAGAGTTTGGCGAATATTGGCGACCGCGTGAGGACTCTGCCCCAGAGATCTTTTCGTCGGCCTCCATAACTGAATCCGATTTCGAGTGCTTTTTACCTGGACAAAAATGTTGAGTACTTTGGGACGGGCCAGCCGGGCCGGGTTGGGGATCTTCAGGGGAGGAAACGCTTTCAAGGCTTCGGAAGTCTCCAAGATTTCCGGCCTCTCGGCCACCAACGAATGTAAGCCAATTGCTACCACATTTAATTCCCAATTACTTACCGGCCATTCCCTCGCATCTTTTCAATACTTTCCCGACTCGCCTGGTAATTTAAACCATGACCCCGAGTTCAAATTTTGAGCCAAACTATCAGAGGTCATCTCCAAGTCATGCCATTAAGCGAGAATTGTTAATGGGCAATTATTTAAGTTAAATTGTAATTTAATAATTTATGAATTATGAGTTGGCCTGAGCTCGAAGCGAAATGGCTCCCCATGCAGCAAGTCCCAGTCAAGGATTTTGCGAACTATTTCGCAAAATTCTTTATTATTGTAAATTCGTAGCTCTGTTGAATGTTTTAATTGAGCATATTTAATAAATATTATTTATGAAATTGTTCTGCACTTGCTCCCATTAGCGCTTGCTCGCCTGTTTGTTACATAACTTAAGCTTTTTTTATTTAAACTTAAAGCTTCTAATGAATGATTTAATTATTTTGACTAATTTTAAACGCTTTTTGTGTTTTCTTTAGCTAACCATGAGGTGTGGGTAGCTAATAAGAGTTTTGGGATATTTTATTCGACTCTGCAAGGGTGTGGGCCGGTCGGGAATAGCAAAGTCAACGCTGCTGGATCAAGTCCGCCGAAGAGTTCTTCAACGCAAAGTCCTCCGCATATGAATCCTAAACCACCTGGTTGTTAAATTAACATTTAACATCTTGTTGTTAGCTCATCTCAACATCTTCGGATTTTCAATTTGCATCAACTCAATCAAGGGCTCTCGCATTTCTTTATTCCAAAATTCCAAAATTCTTTAATCCTAATATAAATTTAAACTTCTAAAGTCTTGAATGTTCAATTATCATTCATTTTTAAATTAAAGCTGTTACCTATAGATTTAAATGAGAATTATGGAATGTGAGAGATGCTCAAGCTTGGGCCATATGACTAAAATGGCTCATAGCCAATCTCTAACTTTAAATCTATAGGAATCGAAGGGCGGAGTTCTTCTAACTTCTCTTTCGCTAAATAGGTGTCTTGACTTACTCTTCTTTACGTAATGTGCAATTTGCATCAAGTGCCGAATTTGTTTTTCTCTCCACTTCTTCGCCTATTAGTATTTTTAGTTCCTCTCCTTTCATCATCTTACAATGAGCAAAATCAAGTATGATTTATATTGTATATTATGTAAAATCTATGCTACTCTCTTTTTGTAGTTTTCTAATGAATATCCAAGTCATTAACGTGCTTACATAATCCTAAGTGAATGAAATTACCTTGTATGCACTTGTCCATCATCCTCTATTTCTAATTATTTCTTTGGTATATTCACACATAATTTGTATTTGATATTAAATAAATTTGGCAATTTACTCATAATTGTTCCTTGATCGTTCCAGGGGGAAAAACAACTTTTTCGACTCAACCCAAGGCGGGAAAAGTTAGTGGAAGAATTACTGCCGTCATTGGTGCCGTCGTCGACGTCCAATTCGATGAAAATCTTCCTCCTATCCTTAATGCATTGGAAGTGCAAAACAGAACCCCAAGGCTAGTTCTGGAAGTCGCCCAACATCTTGGTGAATTTTTAAAATTTTAATTTAATTTAATTAAATAATTTCCCATAACTTAATTTAATAATTTGATAATGTAATAATTTGTAATAATGTTGTATTTAGGTGAGAACACCGTGAGGACGATTGCCATGGATGGTACTGAAGGTCTTGTTCGAGGTCAAGGAGTCGCTGACATGGGATCCCCCATCAGAATTCCAGTTGGACCAGAAACACTCGGAAGAATCATTAACGTTATTGGTAAATTACTGGATGATTAATTAATTTAAATCAGTTTTTAAAATTCATTTGTTTTTCAGGTGAACCCATTGATGAGAGAGGTCCAATCAATACTGACAAACGTGCTGCTATTCACGCTGAGGCTCCAGAGTTCGTCGAGATGAGCGTCGAGCAAGAGATTCTTGTGACGGGTATTAAGGTCGTGGATCTTCTTGCCCCCTACGCCAAGGGAGGAAAGATCGGTAAGTCGATGAGAAAAACTTGTGAGTAGCCCAATCAAGTTTTTATTAAAATACATTCATTTATCAAATTGAATAATAATACTAAATAATATAATAATTATTTTGTTTATTTAATTTGCATTTTTTGTTCAGGACTCTTCGGTGGAGCTGGAGTAGGAAAAACTGTGTTAATTATGGAGCTGATCAACAACGTTGCGAAGGCTCATGGTGGATATTCCGTCTTTGCCGGTGTCGGAGAAAGAACTCGAGAAGGAAACGATTTATACAATGAGATGATTGAGGGAGGAGTCATTTCACTTAAGGACAAGACTTCAAAGGTCGTTTTCATCAATATCTTATTAACAATTACCCTTATTCGTATTCTCATTTTTATTATTCCTAACAATTATTTTTAGCAATTTATTATTAAAATTATTATAAATGTGAAACTAAACTTTTATTTCTTAATTTAAATTCTCAAGGTCGCTTTGGTCTATGGCCAAATGAACGAACCACCAGGCGCCCGTGCTCGAGTCGCCCTCACTGGACTCACCGTGGCCGAATACTTCCGTGATCAAGAAGGCCAAGACGTGCTTCTCTTCATTGACAACATTTTCAGATTCACTCAAGCCGGGTCGGAAGTGTCTGCCCTTTTGGGTCGTATCCCATCTGCCGTGGGTTACCAGCCAACGCTCGCCACTGACATGGGAAGCATGCAGGAAAGGATCACAACCACCAAGAAGGGATCCATTACGTCTGTCCAGGTTATAATTTTTGTTAATTAATTTAAATAATAAGTTAAAAATACAAATCATTAAATAGAAATACATTTAAATAATAAATACAATATTAACATAATAAATGTTTATTATCTTTAGGCTATTTACGTGCCTGCTGATGATTTGACGGATCCTGCCCCAGCTACAACTTTCGCTCACTTGGACGCCACGACTGTGTTGTCCCGCGCCATTGCTGAGCTCGGGATTTACCCGGCCGTGGATCCCCTGGACTCCACGTCTCGAATCATGGACCCGAACATCATTGGAGACGATCACTACGCCACGGCTCGAGGAGTCCAGAAGATCCTTCAAGACTACAAGTCACTCCAGGACATCATTGCCATTCTCGGAATGGACGAGTTGTCGGAGGAAGACAAGTTGACTGTCGCGCGAGCCAGGAAGATCCAAAGGTTCCTTTCTCAACCTTTCCAAGTAGCCGAGGTTTTCACCGGACATCAAGGAAAATTGGTTCCTCTTGCGGAAACTATTCGCGTAAGTTTTAAATAGCTATTTAATTAACTGTATAATTAGATATTTAATTATCAATTTAGGACTTTAATTAAATGTTTAACTAGCTATTTTTAGATAACTGTTTAACATTTAAAATTTAAGCTATTTTAAACTATTTAGCTAAAATGAACAAATTGTGAAACTAGACTCAAGTGTGAATGAAATTAGAAACAAGAGAATTTACTAATTGATTTTTTAATGTAGGGATTCAAGCAGATCTTGTCCGGAGCACTTGACCATCTTCCCGAGATGGCGTTCTACATGGTTGGGCCGATTGAAGAAGTGGTTGCGAAGGCCGAGACGCTCGCAAAGAATACGTAACCAGGAACTATCAGTCACTTAGAAAGTATATAAATTATAAAAAAACATCCTTCATAGGACTATTGGAGTAATAAAAGAAAAAAATTGGTAAATTACTTATAAATATTATATCCAAATGTTTCGTAGTGTTCAAAGAAGTCGAAAATATTAAGTGTAAAATCTATTCCATCGGATTTAGGAGGAGGAACAACTCAATTTGAATAAACATTGTTTTGTTTGTAAATGTAAAAATCTTGTTTTTAGACAAATATTTATTTCTAACCATTTCCACATTTATTTCCAATCGATTTCCATTCGCTCTTGAAGCTCATTTCATATGGAGAGATAATTATTGACTGATAAACTGATATATTAGATAAATTGAGAGATTACTCAGGGATCATGATGACTAGACTCATTTATATTTAAAATAACGACTAAATTATCGACTATAAGTACCTATACGATAAAAAAGAAATTGATTTTTATTATTTCTAATTATCTCATATGCTTTATAAATAGGCGAACTTCCATGATTGTTACAAAATTACAAATGATTTGATCGAGTTCAATAATACATACATATATTACAATAATAATTTAAAGATTAAAGAATTGAATCCTTCGAAGAATGAGAGCATTAGTTCATAAAATCATACATTATGCATTATTCTGACATTATGTATATATGCTAACTATGTAATTGTGCATAGCTAGAAAATCCAAACATTAAAAATTCCCAATCAATTAATAACCCTCTAGTCTCGCATTTAAAACAGCTTTTGAATACGTGAGTAAGAATTAAGAATATATTTTATTAGGTGTATTATGTATTACAATTATTATGGTTAAAAGAGTTAAAAGCCTTTGGGTTAATTCTTTTAATTCCATTTATAAAGTCCGTTTAAATCCGTTAATAAAGTTCGTTTAGTTGGTGTTGAATTGAGACGGAAGTCGAGGAATTTTGTTAAGTGGGCCAGCGGAGGTTTCGTTCGTGAATTCGTATATGGCAGAAATGGTTTGGTTGGCTGAGGAAAAGTCAGAATCCTTTCACTTGTCTATTTGATGAGAGAGAGCTTTTCCATCTCCTGCTTTTGCACAGCCAACTCGCCCAAGAACTTCACGTCCAACCCAGCCAGACACAATAGTTGATCGCAGTATGGATAAGAATTAATAGAGAGATCCAAATCAATCTTCCGTATGGGATGGAGGAATCCTGAGCCTCCGCAGTTTCTCTTCTCATCTGAGTTCATCTCAGGGCCCCTGGGACTCACAATTGATCAGAATTGACCATAATTGGTCAGAATTTCCAGGATGAACGGAGGTGCTACGGTGGCCGAAAAACTCGGGATCAACTCCGACGTCCACGAACTCAAATTCGGTTCAAGCTTTACCGGAAACGGCAAAGGAGCTTCGTTTCATACAATCAGGTGAGATTTACAATTTGGCTAAATCAGTTTTAGCCATTTAACCTTCTTTGGATTTGGCAATCCTCGGAATTTTAATAACATATTGTGGGGATTTCTAATTATTCAAATGATCAATGGTCTTTAAAAAAATAGACCTTATAGTTAGACCAAGATTTCTTCTTCTATTTACACATTTAATTATAAAAATTTAGCTAATTTAAAATTAAATTTTTTGATATTAGATAACTTGAAAAAGATTATTTGATTTGATTTGGTTAATTTGCAATTTATTTTGATTAATTTAATTTAATCAAACTTTTGTAGTTTCATTTATATTATAAACTCGTTTATTTTTCAAATTACAGATATGATTTCAAACCTGCTAGTACGAACCCGAAGGAAATGGCTACTCTGGAAGTCGGAACGAACAATCAAGTCACGATTACCGTTCCACATTCGGATGGTTCCGGGATGAATGTATTTAAAGGGGCTCGGAAACCTTATACGAAGGACTGTGTTTTAATCATCGACCCAGACACTGGAGAATTCACTCTTGAAAAACTTACTCATAACATCATTGTCAAAAAGACAAGGTATTCAATAAAAAATTTCAGTACACCAAATAACCTTTTAAATATTATTTAAAATAAATTAATACATAATAAATAAAAAGTTATAAAATTTTCTTCCTTTAGTAAGTTAGAAATTCCATTATTTTGAGAATTTCTTATTCATTTCATGGTTATATTTTCCAGGGAAGAAGGTGGAAGCCGAATATCAAATAAAGGACCTTCTCAATCTGCTCATCTCAGCAAGGCTGGGCCGTCGCCTCATCCGCTGCCTATTCCAACCGTGAAAATCGAGCACGCGAATCCAAGCAGGAGCAGCAGCATGTCTTCGTCCAAACCTCGAGAACGCGAGGAGAAAAAGGGTCATCCCATGTTGACCCCAAGTTCCAACAGTTCGAGCTCATCTCGCGGCCTTCAATCTCGACCAAGGTCGCCGATGATTTCTGCGCTTCCAAACAAGAACTCGCCGCATGGGAACATTGGGATTTCCCCAGGTCGCTCCTCGTCGCCACACCTGAGCAACTTTGACCATTATGGGAAGCCGCAACATCAACAACAGCAACACCCGTCGTTTCATCCGCCGCCGCCTCCCATGCCTTCCCTTGCTAGCTTCGAAGACTTTCTCAAGATCGAGCCGCCTTTCAAATCTCCTCCTGAACCTGCTGTTTCTTACAAGCCCTCGTCCAAGGCTCCGAGCCACCAGCAGCGAAAAATGGAAAATTCTCATTCTCATCATGCGAAACATCAAGAATACGAAGTGAAGCATCAGGAATACGATCATAAACACCAGGAATATGATCAAAAAGCTTACGATCATAAACATCCCACGTACGAGTCGCCGTCGGCCAAGAGCTCGAGTCTTCTCTCTGAATCTTCTAGCGGATCGAGCAGCAGCTCGAGCAGCGAGGATTCGTCGGACGACGAGGACATGGAGGTGGTGGACGACATCCCCGTGCCTAAGTTGCCATCGCCGAGGCCGCTAACGATGCCATACTTGGCCCCGTCGAAGCCGTCAATGCCCACTCATCTACTCACTGAGGATTTGCAACTGTCGGAATCCGGCTCGGACTCGGACTGATCTTGACTTCAATTTTACGATGACTTGGATCCAACTTACAAAATGCTTCCGCAAAACTCTATTTTCAACGTTCTTCTATAGATACTACCCAATACGTAAACTTTTCTTCTGGATTCTTCTGGGAATAGGGGAAATTTTAAGAATAAATTCAAATGCATTCAAAAATCAACTCAGCTTAGTTATTTAATTTATTTTAAATACAATTTAACACGCGCACATTGATTCCATAGTTTTATCATACAATTTTAAACATTAAATGCTCAATTTTTATGCTAAAATACATTATTTGCTTAAATTTTGTTTAAATTTACAATTTAATTCATTTATCATTTTATTTTATATTTTAATTATTTTTTGATTTTAGAGTTAAATACTTTAATTATATTAAGTAATTTAATGTTTAATACAATGATTTCCATTAAATTAGGACAATTTTCAAAGATTTTCATTAAATTAATTTAGTGTTGGAAAGGAAAATAATAGGAAAACATTGAATATATGCATGAATTTAAAAAAAATCATATTGTTGACATTATACATAAAGTATACAGGCCAAATATATTTATTTCTCTTTGTAAATGTTTCACAAAATCCCTAGAACATGGGGTTTTTAACTTGTGCTTGTGGATAAAAGTACCATAAGTAGTATTAAATGAGAAGAGAATGTGTTTATATAGAGAAGAACAGTTGGACTTTATATTATTATCTATAGATCTATCCCAGGGAAAAGGACCATTTGGTTCGCCTATCGACTTTCTTTCATTCCAATCTCCAAAATATCTTTTCCGTTTCGGCCTAGCCCAACCAATAAGCTCGTCGTTCTCGTCATGTACTGTGATAACCTTTGATTCGTTCATGTTCAGGACTTCCAAGTCAAGACAATTCCAATTCTCACGACTTTGTCAGGCCAAAACCCAAATGCATTAAAAACTCCCAGCTCAAACTTGTAACTTCAAAGACGCACATGAACACCAAGGAAGAGCCAAAGAGACTTATCATATTATCATGATACTCATATGTTTTTAGGAGCATTTTACGATCAAAATGCAAGGATGAAAATGTTCATCTTTACAGGCTATAATATTTAATAAGGTTTGAGTTTGAAGACGGATGGGAGTTGGTTGTGAAGTGAAGAAGGGGGAAGAAGCCAGAAATACGGAGGAACATAAACAAACAACTATGACGAAAATGAGGCATGAAAAGGATTCGTCATGGGGTGAGAAAAGGTCCATGGAAGAAAATCCATCAAATATTCTTTATCCTCCTCGCACTTTTCAAAATTATTTTCTAAATCTCATAGACTGGGGCCCCTGAGATTTTTTTCCTTGGGGGCCCTTTTTAATTATTTACTAATTTATTTTATCTATATTGAATAGGTAAATTTTATAAAACTATTGTGTTAATTTCATTGGCTGCGCCAGGATTTTTTTTAACGTGTGCGAACAATTTTAATAAATTTTCTCTACAAGTATACTATCAAGTATACTTGAGTGAACCCCATTTTTCAAAAAGGTCTAAAAATTGAGATCAAAGATGTCAAAATTTTCACTTAAAATTAACATAGGATATGTATAGTCTAGGATTAGCTATGTCCGGACCTCTGGACCTTTAGGCCGAGAAAATTTCTGAAAATTCAGAGCACTTTAATGTCCGGACCTTTAGGTCTGGAGAAAAATTTTGATAAATTGAGGCTATTTTATCCCTAGATATGTAAGTTTTCCATAAGGACACACTTTTACATACGGCACTATTCCTTTAGATCCGGAGAAAAATTAGAACTTTTAGACGGGAAATTATATTTTAAGACAAAATTGTCATAAAAGCATTTAAATATTTTTTTAAGTTCAAATTTTTTCAAGTTAAATAATTAAATAATAATTAAATATCAAATTTAAAATCGAGTTTTAAAAAAAAATATTTGGTAATATAGACAGACCTTTAGGTCCAAAGAAAAATTTTAGAATTTAATTAGATTTTATTTAGAAAATCATTAGCTCATGAAAAATATATTAAAATATAATAAATGATTAGATATGATCATAGATGGGTACGAATACGAATAAATTTATTCGAATACAGTAGTTCAACTACATTTAGAGTAGTTGGTAGTTAACTACCCAAAATACAATGTAGTTGGTAGTTGTAGTTGTAACTACATTTTTGAGGGAAATGTAGTTCAACTACTTTGGTCAACTACGAATACATTTTCTTTTAAATTCGTCACTTTTTACTAAAAATATGAAATGAAATCCTATTTTTTGAAAATTATTTTATGTAAAAATATTTTTATGAGATTTAATATAAATTTTCTAGCATTTGATCATTTTAAACAATGTTTTTGTATATAGGAATTATCATTAGGTTATATAAATAAAATAATTTTCAAAATGTATATAGTTTATGTGCATTTAAAAGTATTCGTAGTTGAAAATGTAGTTGAACTACAGTAGTTATAGTTGATAGTTGAGACCAAAATATTGAAAGTAGTTGGTAGTTCAACTACATTTATTTTTCGATTACCCATTTATGGTTATAATGAACTTGGTTTTTATATTTGTACGTATAATATTTTTAATATCCATATTCCACATTTGCATTTATTATACAAACCAATTTAAATAGGCTTTATTCAGTCATTATATTATTTACCTCTGATGTTGTCGAAATAGCTTTATCAAGTTCTAACCGATTTTTGATTAAATTGGTGAATGTGACAAACAAATATTAAATGAACAGATGAGTTTTCTTTTGGCTTTGTTATCTAATTGTGAATAGATTTTAGATAAAAATATTTTAGATAAATAGATTTTAGATAAAAAATAATCGAGAATTCAGGGAAAAACACGAAAAACGTTCATTACATCCAGAGTAAAATGACGTAGGGGATTTTAAATTCATTCATTACAAAAGAAGTATTATACCCATAGTTCATTGCTCGCTAACCTTTAACATTATAAAGCCTATGCCTGGGACTGGGGTGTAACTTTTGGTTCATTATAACCCGAGATTCATTACAACCGGTTTAATTATAAAGGTATTTCACTGTATGCATAAAAGTATATTAACAAACTAACATACCAGTATAAAAAAATTTTGATTCATAAACTAACCAAATATTTATATGATAAATGATAATCAATAATAAACTAACCAAATATTTATATGATAAATGATAATCAATAATAAACTAACCAAATATTTATATGATAAATGATAATC
>VJMY01001104.1:0-19491 GCA_009869795.1 Neelides sp. FZ-2019 | reverse complement strand
TTTAATTATTTCATACGTCAAAATGTTTAATTAAAATAATTTTTAATAGTTTGTATAATTGAAAAATTAATATTTATTATAATTATCCATTCTATTTATCCATACTATTTATCCATTCCATTAGAAAAGTTAAATTAAATATTGATTCTATTATTGAATAGATAAAATAAGTACAGATGTGTAAAAGAGTAAATGTCATCAAGAATTAATTAATTAAATTATTTTGTTAATTAGAAATTTTCATTTCACAATTTCCTATTCATCTTAAATAAATATATTTAAAATAAAAATATAATTTGAATTTGTAGAATTGAAATTTAGAAAGATTATTTTTAAAAATATGGAATTAAATTATGAAAAGGTTGAAAATGAATTCATCGAATCAGCAATATGGACAATTTACAATACAAAGTTATTTGGCTATGTTCCCTTTTCAATTAGGAAAAATAGTTCAAATAAAAAATATTTTTATTACAGTATTACGAGTTGGCAAATCATTTACAACGTTGCTCTTATTTTTTTTTGCATTCTCCAAATTATTATTTACACAATAACCTCAAATGAATTTCTTGATATTTATGAAATGAATTACTCAACTGAAAAAACGGTTTTTCAACTAGCTGCAATTTGTCAAGCTTATCAAGTATTATTTATTAAAGTTAACTTGTTCCTAACCGGAAAAGAATTTCTAAAATTTTGGAAATCACTTATTTCCTATTTTGCATTTTTGATTGAAACCACATCATTAAATTTCATTGAACCAAAATGTGAAATTGAATTTAATATGCAATTAAAATTTAGCAAGATCAAAAAGTCGAATATAATAAAAACAATAATTCTAAATGTATTAACTGTAATACATGTGGCTATTGTAGAATTTAGCTTTTTCTATGTTTATTTTCAATTTGCTCACTCAAAGTCAGTTGATTCTAGTTATGAAATCAATTTAAATGGAAGTGCAATCATATTATTATATTATATTATTGGATTTTTTTGGCTTCTCATGTATCTAAATCATGCTGCGTTAACAAATTTTTTATCTTTTTATATGAATCTTTTTGAGTTTGCCCTATTAGCAATTTCAGAAAATTTACAACAATCGATTGAGCTTAAAAAGAACGAAGCTGAAAGAGTTGTAAATAAATTTGATGATGTAAACATAAATTCAAAATCTAAATTAATAGGATTATCAAAGCTTTGTGCAAAAATCGATCAATCATTCGACTTGTATTTCAAATTACATTCACTTTTTGAAAAATTTAATTCGGCTTTTGGATTTAAGCTATTAGTTGAGTCAATGATGTTATTTATACTTGTGTTGTTTCTTTGTTTTAATTTCTTAATTTCAATTGATGGGGGTAGGTATAGTCATAATATATATTCCTTCATTCCATTGCAATTGTTTTTCTATGTATTATACCATTTGGGAACTGACGGATCAAATATTGAAAATGAAAACAGAAAACTTTTGAAAACATTAAATCATTTAAATCTCAATTTATTGCCAATAGAAACCCTATTGAAGTTAAGCTCTAAATTTATTTTATTTAATAACATTTTAAAAAGCTAAAATTCAATTTATTATCTACTTTAATAATAGTGTTCATTATTCATAATGGTAATCTGATCATGCAACTTACATTTTAGACGATTTATTAAAAGAAATTTTAAATTCAATTACCATTTTTATTTTTGATTCTTTAGGTTGAAGCACTAACATTGAAACTTTTGGCAAAACCTGTTGCAATTTCAAATTGTAATTTCTTTATATTAAATAGGAGAGTAATTATTAAGGTATGAAAAATTATTACTATATTCTTTAAAAATCATTTATAAAATTATTAATATATTTAATATAATATAATAAATTTAAAAGCATTCATGATTATTAACGAGTCATTAAACATACTAATTAAAATAGATGCTTGGATCTGTTACAACCTTTATTTTTGTACTAATTCAATTCAGATTAGAAGATTAAATTGAATATTACCTAGTTTGTTTATATAAATCCATAAAAATATAGATGCAGAACAGATATTATTTATTTCAACTAATTATCATTTCGTAGGACTATTGAAAATCCATCGCCTCAATTTATCATAAATACTTTTACTGCATATATGTATAATGTACACGGAGGTGCAAATAAAGTGTCAGACTTTCCCATGTATTTCTTATGGGATTTGTGACATTTAATTTGCACCACCCTGTATAATATATTCCTCAGTTGGCCCATAGTCGGCTTTTTCCAAGTCGGTTATTATTACTCTGATTCGATTCGGTAATGTTTTGGAAAATCTGTGGGAAACGAAAACACTCACCATGGTCAAACAGGTTAAACGAAACTTATCGTTAACCCAAACAAAAGTCCAAATTCAAGGCACGCACATGCACATAAGCAAATGAGTTCCCTACGCTCTCTGTGAACACTCCATGGAATCTGTTTTGACCTCGCTCTTCTTCCATACTTACTTTATTCCCCACGTGCAAGTTAAATGAATCTCCATCCACCAAGAGTTGGGGTTCTTTGTCGGAAGTTTGGCTTGCGCTTGTTGCTTGCTGTCTGAGATCTCATTCAAAAACACCGGACAAAGGAAATAAATTGGACTTGATAAGAAATCAATCCCCTTGGCTCATTTAGTTACTGTACCAAGTTTGAGTTAAATATGGCTCCAATTAAGATTAAATTCAAGAAAAGGGTGTCTCTGCTTCTGAGAGGAAGAGGAAAGTAAGTATGATGGTTTAATTAAATAGTATATTTCAAATCACAAATTGACTCCGTACATATGTATCTAGCGACTGAACAGCTCACGTCACTTTAATTCAAACATGTAATTTCTTTTAAGTGGCCGTGTTGTAATTAAGCGATTTCTAACAGGGACAAAAAAAGTACGATTCGAAAAGGCAAAAAAACCAGCCCTGTATGGAATTTCTTTGAAGCCGTCCTGACCGATCCAAATGATGTTGACAACCCGCGGTCCAAATGCAATCTCTGTGGCGATGTGTTCAAATGCCCAGGAGGAAGCACGACCGGGATGAGGGGACACCTCGACCGGAAACACCCGGGTCTTCTCGCTAATTCCGCCATGTACAACGACACCTCGGCCACGATGAACGAGAGTGAAGATTCTCCATCTACGTCTCCTGCCCCGCAAGACACGTTCATCGAAGAGGATATGGAAGAATTTGACGAAGACGAAGTCTCGTCAGCCATTGTGGATCACAATGAGGTTTCTGAGTAAGTTCACCACCTTCACTTCATCCCTAAATCTTGAATTAAATCTTGAATTCTTATGTGCGAGTTAAACTTTTCCATAACTGCTAACGGTGAATTAATTATTTTCAGAACAATTGCTGCCATGTGCGCCATTGACCTCCGACCGATCCAAAGCGTGGAAACCCTTGGATTCAATTCGCTCCTCGGCTGCTTCGACGTCCCGTACATCAAACGAGCTATCAGGCCCGATCCGAATTTCACAAGTCCAACGGTGGCCCTGTCCACGCTCTACAAGCGGGAAATCGATGGCGCCATGAAGGACATTGAATCCCCCACAAGGGTCAATTTGTCTGTGGAGATTTGGAACCACACCAAGGTCCATTCCTACATTCTCCTCACGGTGGCCTACGTGAACTCTGAAGGGGTTTACTGCAAGAAGCTCGTGAGAGTCCAAGAAGTCGAACCCGTGGCCAAATCAGGATTCTGCGACATGGACAAGGACAAGGTGGTCAAACTCGTAGGCTTCCGCATCGAAGAACTTCTCAATGAAATTGGACTTGACCAGAGGAACTCCATGTTTTTGATTTACCAGACGGGGGCGTATGGGAAGCCGGTGATGGGGCGAGAAAGCGAAGACTTGATTCTCCTCCCGTGTTTCACCCAAGTGATCCAACAATGCTTTGCCGAGTTTCAAAAGAAGGCCAAGGAAATCCTCCGCTATGACATCATTCGCGACGCGTCCGTCATTGCCAAGGAATATCTGAGCAACTGGAAGGTTCTGAAGAGAAATCCCTATGCGCTCCTCCTGGCCATGAAGAACAATAAGAAGGAATTAGCAGAAAAAGTCGCAGAGATCCCCATGCTCAAATGGGAATTGCTTGACGGGTACTTGAGTCTCCTCTCGCCAATCAACGAGATCATCGAGTTTGTAACGGAGAAGCCGAACATCCTCCTTGGCAACGTCCTACCGCTCATCTTCAAAATGACCAAGGTCTTGAAGAACTTGGACCCAACGCCTCAAGTGGTTGAAATCACCGTTCCGCTGAACGAGGGCGAAAAGGACGAAGAGAACGAATACGCCGTTCTGCAGCTCATCGGTGCCTTGTTGGCCCCATTCGAAACTGCATACAAAGTGAACTTGGATCACGGAATGATTTCGACATCGCTTTTGTCCATTGCGAGTTTCGTTCACCCGAGATTCAGGGACTTGAGCATTGCCGATGTGGAGGATCGACAAGTTGTGATCACCAAAGTTGAACAAATGGTCCAGGCTTTGAAGAAAAATCCGAGCGAGACGAATTTCAAGGCCTTGTTCGAGAAATGCGATGGAATCCCGACTGGATGGGATTTGAATGAGGAAAACGAACAATTCCCGCCGTTGGTTTCGGTCGATGCTAAGCGCAAGCGCGGGAGGCCCACGCTTTTTCAGATCCAACATCACCGAAGGCTCCTTGAAAGACAGGAGAAGGAAGAAGGGGAAGTGGCGCTTTGGCTCGCACCACCAACCATCCCGAACGAGTTGGGGAGGAACATCTGGGCTGAGTGGCCCTTTGGACAAAAAGTGGACCAAGCGGGGTTTTCGAATTTGATCAAATTGGCCCAAGTGTTCATGACAGCCCCGGCCGTGGCTGCGTTTCATACTATGCCATTCTCGCCCGACTTGGAGGAAAGGCATGCTAAGTTGGCCTCGATTGAACCTGAGCTCTTGGAGAAAATCCTCGTTCTTCACGACGCCTACGACAAGTCCATGGGGCAAATCAAGTTTGCCAAATCTTTCTTCTAATTCTCGTGAATCATTTGTAAATATTATTTCTAGATGGCAATTTATTAAATATAACAATAATACATTGACTGGTTATATGACCAAATTTCATGATTTAACCACATCGGTTCAAACGTCATGAAGATTCCATATATGTAGGATTAATTTGTTTTACCTTTAAATATTTAGATTTTCTATATCTTTTGTATATGCAGAACAAACCTCACTTTTTATTATTTGTGCATCTTTCTTTACTATTATTATTTAAATATCCCAATCATATGCTTAAAATTGAATACATTTACATGTTCTTTGAAATACTTGAGAAATGAAAATCATATCCATATAAATTAACTCTCATCTTCCATTTCTATTTATTTCTTTAGCCTTAACGTCCTTTACGCATGCTTTCCTATAACTTGAAAGTTTTAATTAAATCGAATTTGATGAAAAGCAATGAATTTTATTTCATAAGTGAAGTATTGTTCATTTCGTCAAAAAATTTAAACTAGGTATTTTTGATAATTAGTTATAATATAAAATCTTTTAGGATTTTTTCTATTTCATTAATATGTAGAAAAAGAATTAAATAAATATAGTTTAATCCATCAGCAAATCATAAGAATTAGTTCCAATAAAGTTTTGTTGAATAAAAAAGTAGGAAAATTAAATTCTATATTGATTGCATAGGTGAAATTAGACGCCAATATTTAAAATATGCATAGAAGAGTAAATAAATTAATTAGATTATTTTATCAATGAGCATTTAATTGTTTACTGTTTTCACATTTTCATATTCGTCTTAATTTCCATTCGAATAAATTATTTATTAGGGAAATTAATGATGATTATGAGTAATGCCTGATATAATTTATTTTAAAACAAGGATTTCTCAAATCAACTCAATATGATTAAAATGATATAATTTTAACTATTATTATTTATTAAACTTAATTTGTTAATAATCATAATTTTTGATATTTTGGAAATCACTTGTTTCCTATTTCGCTTTTTTGAAAAAAATGAAGAATATGGGGGCCGCCGAAATTAAATACTAGTGTTTTTAGACTAATTCGAGTATGGTATTTACGAAACTGAAGTCGTTTTGTGCCGCTCGCATAAAATGACAAAGCTAAGGACATTGAAAGTTGAAGTCTTTATTAACCAAACCTAACCTAACTCAACTACAAATCATCTACAGGGTAATATAAATCAGAAGCATACCTACAAAATAGCGTAAAGCAATTAATATTTGGTGAGGCTTTTTAACCCTTATGTTCGAGCTGTGTACAAATGTGCACACCTTCATCTAAAATCTAATTTTAAACGTAGATCCGTTCAGATCTAATTCTTGTTAATTTTATTATTCCTAGTATGTATATGGAACAATTTTATAAAAAAATTTTATTAATTAGAAAAGATTAAATTTAGAAGAATTAAAATTATGAACAGGGATGAAAACATGATTTTATAATTCTCTTCATCCATCACTTACATGCGCAGACCCGGAATATGACTACATACATGACGCTACTATATTGTATATATATACTTATATCTAAAGTTAACTTCATTATAAAATATATAATGAATGCCAGCTACGAAAATGCGAACGGATTATTTTGAAATCTTGTTCGATCTGTATTGGGAAGAAATAAAATGGATTTACTTGAGGATAATTTTGAGAATTCGGAAATGAGTTTGAGGGATTTGAGGCAGACGATGAGGGAGATCAATTTCATGATCTACCTCAGTTACAAGAAGAAATCGATCAAATTGAAGTGGAAACTTATAGTGAAGTAATCTCAATAAATTATAATTTTATAATTTCTATAATATTTTTAATAAATTATGTTTAATTATTTTATACGAATAGGACGAAATGCCGATTTGGCTAATGATGCGAGCATGGGTGTACTAAATGGAAAAGATGGGATAGAGTTGGAAAGAAATCAGCTACCCACATCAAAAATAAGAAAGCACAACATCTGCCGAATTCGATTTGGTCTAATTGGAGAAATGAAGAAAATGGCGTCACCTGAAAAAATTTTTGTTCTAATTTATTCAAAAGATATTAAAAGTGATATTTTGAAATATTCAAATAAATTTGCAAAAAAGCTTTTTCCCGATTGGAAGAAAATCGGCATGATAGAACTAAAAGGTATAATTATATAATTTTTGATCAGTTATAAAATCATTCAGTAAATACCTAAATTTATTATTTTTTCTTTTTTAGTAACTTATTGGTTTGCTCATCCTAGCAGGGGTTGAACGATGCACAAAAACAGGATTGCAAATTTTTGGTCCACAAGCCATCTATCGACGCCATGCATTTTTATCAGCAATGCCAATACTCAGATTTAAAGAAATTATGTCTGTGTTAAGATTTGATGATGTAATGAGAATAATCCAAATTGCTTCAGGCCAACAAAATGATCCCACGAAAAGATCAAAATTTTTGTATCAATTTGGATTCTCACTCATCCATGACAATGTTCAAAGAAGAGCGCTTCATGACACAAATCCTCATGTAAAAATGTCAACTGAGGCATATATCAAAGGCACAGACATTTTCTTTGCGGCCTAATCTCAAGAAACTCCACCAAACTTGAATTCTCGTGGACGTTGCTATGTTTGCAAACGAGCCCTCCGTTCTCTTCGTAACATTTTACATATGACCCAATCGTACACCTATCTCTTATACCATTCACATCTTATACTTAAATCTTTGTAGGATATTCTTATCGTACAACCTTCCCTTATTAATGCATTCACTTCTTATTTCATTTTCTTATTATTCACTTCTCTTATTATAACTAAGCTTAAGATTAGACCTTTTTTGAACTTTACGCATTTTAATATATTAATATTTACATTTTTATCTTTTACCTTTTAAAAATGAAACAAGGTGTGTTTCTTATAATATTTAAGATTATTTAAAAAAGGTTAAACTTGGTTTATGAATATGTATTTAAATACAATTTTACATTTGTTGCTTATTAATAAGCAACAAAACAGCCAGTTTGCATTGAAGCTTAGAGAGACTCATTTCTTCGCGAGAACCTTGATACCAGTTTGGACATCCGTTTGACTATCCTTCTTGGACTTTGTTCGTCACTTAAGTATTCATCGTCTAAAGTATTTAGTTTTTAAATTAAATTTATCTCACCGATTCTTTTTCAAATAGACGAATTTATTGAGATAAAATTGTCTAAAATTGTTTAAAAGAGCGCAATATTAAAAAATACATAGATAATTATATTTTAACAGCATAACATTACATTTAATGGGACCGAGAGGATCACATCTCAAACATGACGGTTATCTATACACTATAATTATAAATACAAAAATACTCTTCATTGGAAATGCATTTTGTTTCAAAAACCATGTCAAGTACGCTGCAAAACATCATACGACTATCAGGAATTAGAGAAAAATGAAGTCATTTCAGTCTCAAACTTTCACAGCCAAGCATCTGACCCAACTGATTATGAAAAACGAGGCTTTATGCAAAAAGTTAGAGTTGGCAATAAATTCTTCAGATCCATCACGAAAAACAATAGCAAATACTTTGTTATGATTAGAATCTCCTTTTATTTCTGGAATATTGCCGCCGATTAAGCGATTAGCTTAAAAAGAAAACTCATTCTTAATTTTCTAGTTAATCCTAAAAATATTGTTGAACTTGTTTTGGATGAGCAAACTATAAGAATAAATAAATCAAGAGGAAATGACGGAGGAGGGGAACAATTTATGACTACATATGACTGCAGATCATCCAATCATTCAATTGAAAGATTGTCTCATCATTTTTGGAACAGGCACATCTTTGAATATTTTAGGAAACGCAAGGCACTGGTTTGCCGACGGAACTTTTAAATCTTCTCCCCTCTTTGATCAATTATATACGTTGCATTCCATTCATGAAAACGTTGTATATTCCTGCTTGTACATTCTAACTTCCAATCGCTTGGCTTTAACCTACATTCAAATCTTAAGTCCAAATTTGAAAATATTGATGATACGCTTGAAACAATTCTTACTGATTTTGAACAAGCTTCGATTAATGCCTTTCAAAGTGAATTCCCAAACGAGGTTGCTCTTTTCATTTCAACAAGCAATTTGGCGGAACATTCAATTACATCTTGATATATTAAAAAATACAAAGATGAAGCTGAATATTCTCATCAAGTCAAAACTTGCATGTCTTGCATTTTTACCTGTCGAGGATGTTGTATCCGGATTTGAATTTTTGAAATTGTCTGAATTTTTCAGATTAAATGAGACAAAACCATTGATCAATTATTTTGAATCAACTTTGATTGGAGCGCTTATTCAGGACGAATCTCGTGCTCTTCATGGAGCAAGAAAAAAAATAATTTTTCTCAATTGAACTCTGGAATTGTTATAAAGCAACATTGGATAACATTCAACGAACAAATAATTCAGTAGAATCATGGAATCACAATTTTAACAATCTTGTTGAACTCCAATATTTTCACAAATTTTTCCATTCATAGAAGTTCTCAAAAAGGATTACAATCTCACTCAAAAGAAGTTCAACCAAGCTCAATCTGGAACTGAAATTTCTCACAAAAAATCTTATAAAATAACAACGCAAAAATTCATTACATTGTTTCATCATATGCAGAAAAGAAAATTTTGCCAAACTTATCCCTTGAACACTTGGGCGGGCTTGCTTACAATGTTTTTTAAAATTTTTTTAAAATTTTTAACATGGATTAAAAAACTTTTATTGAATTATCAAAGACGAGCTCAATAATCTTCAAACAAACAATGTGATTTAATGTTCACATAATGTTTTAATTTAATAAACATTCAGCTTTGTTTTTAACTATTAATTTATTTTAATTTAAACTTGAGTTTGTTGTTTTTTTTATAAACAATTCAAGTGAATTTTAATGTTTTTTGTACCCCTCAGTCTCATAATTTAAGATAATATACAAGAAATGAATGAACAGATACTATTGCAACTAGTATTGGACATTGACGCGTTCCTTAGGGGTCAACAAAGATAATTATCTCAAAAAGGTGGACAGTGCTTTTTAATATTATAAGTAAAGGGGTAGTCGTGCGTAAATGTCTTAGACCCCTTTGCTTACTAATCCATTTTTATAGTAAATGCAGATGGAGAATTTTTTCGTGGAATACCCGGACTGGGGGCTACGCTCGTTTACAAGCTTATAGGCAGTATGTTTTTTTAAAATATCTGTCAATATATTTGTTAACGGTGGAAGCTTCTAAACACTTCTTGTCTTTAACTTGATTATCTTAATCTTAAGATTAATTACAAGAGAAGTGTATAATAAGAAAATAGTATAAGAAGTGAATGCATTAATATGGAAAGGTTGTACGATAAGAATATCCTACGAAGATTAAGGTATAAGGTGTAAATGGTATAATAAGAGATAGAGTGCGAAGAGATTGGGTCATATGTAAAATGTTACGAAGAGAACTGACGGAACCTTTGCAAACGTTCTTCGAGAATAAAATGTTCAAAATCCTTATCTTCCTTGTGTTCTTTGCATAGGGTTCCAAAGGTTGTCAATGGGATTGTATCCTATATTTGTGAAAAATGTGTTTAAAAATGTTCCTTTTCAAATAAATTATTTATTAGCAATTATATTTAAATTATTTGTAACATAATGTATGTACAGGGTGAGTCATTAATGGGTTTCTGCTTTAGATCTTAAATAACTTTAAGACGGCTGAAGCGATTTTAATTAGATTTAACAAAAATAGTTTATTTATCTGAAAAAGCATTCATTAACTTTAATGCGTTATTTGAGCCCCATTAGCCTCAATACATCGCTGGAATCGTCCCTCGATTGATCGGCAAGCATTTTGACACATTTCTACGGGGATTTCACCGAATGCTTCGATAATCGCAGCTTTGAATGTTGATGGATTCCTTGCGTAAACTTTGTTCTTAACGAACCCCCAAAGAAAGTCCAGTGGTGTTAGGTCGGGTGAACGAGGAGGCCAAGCAATTGGTCCACCCCTTCCAATCCAATGAGGACCAAAAGTCTCATTAAGAAAGCTTCGAACCCATTTCTCATAATGCCCTGGTGCTCCATCCAATTGAAACCACGATTCTCTTATGTCATAGGCAGCATAGAGATCCGGCAGAACTTTCTCTTCCATCATCTTCAAATATGACTTTCCGTTAACTGTCCCATCAAAAAAATACGGTCCGAGTACGCCCTGAGTTGAAACCAACGCCAAAACAGAAATTGAATTTGACTTCTTCTCTTTGATAATATGAGGATTATCAACACTCCAGTAGACCTAAAAATTAATTGTCTAATAAGCAAAATAGCATTCAAAGCGTAAAAATGGAAGAAAATATCAAAGAATAGAGAGAAAGCAAAGTGAGAAAGCCCCAATTAACCTCATTGTGTCTATTGACTGTTCCAGAAAGATTGAAGCATGCCTCATCCGACCAAATGATTAAATTAATCAGGTTAACGTCTTCATCCAAAATACTTAGCAGCAATTCAGCAAAAGCTGTTCTTCTTTCTTGATCTCCGGGAAGTAATTGTTGAACGTACGTTGGTCGAAAAGGTTTGAAACGTGCGTCCCTCAACATGCGGTATATTGAAGACTGAGAAAAATTTAATTCTAGTGCAAGTCTTCTAGTCGACAAAGGTTCCAGTGGTCTATCTTCTACGGCATTGATCAAAACTTGCATATTCTCCCTACTTCTAACTGATCTTGGCCTTCCGGGATTCTTCTTTGCTTGCACGTTCCCATTTTCTCTAAATTTTAGGACCGTTTTTCGTATTGCAGGAAAAGACGGGGCAGGAGTATTAAATGGCCAACTTCTATGAACTTCTCTTGCATTTTCTGTTCTAGCGAATTCTTCAACAATATAAACCTTTTCTTTTAACAATAACCGCCTCAAAGAACTCATTTTAAAAACAGATTAAATTGATAAGAATCAAAAAAGTAGAATTGATAGGTAAAAATTGCTGCCGTTTCTCTAAAAGTAGTCTGTTGCATCTTATAGTTTCTCAAGACCTTTTTTAGTGTTTCTCACTATTTGACTTAATTCTAAATTTTTTGATTTTGCCGTCTTAAAGTTATTTAAGATCAAAAGCAGAAACCCATTAATGACTCACCTTATATTGTCCCAGAGTCCAAGGAAATGCTTTTCCTATCCTTCCTTCCCAAAAGACCACCCACGTCGCGTAATGTTAAAGGTATTGAGTACATTTGCACACAGCTCGTCCACGTCCACCTAGCTCGAGATACTTGAATTAACAAGGATTAATAAACATATAAGGCGCTAACTATCCTGGAAAGAAAGCTTTCCGGTTGACGGTCAGAAACGAAGCTTTTGCATGTTTCCAGGAGGATTCGATTGAATTTGTATGAACTTGGGTCTCCGGGTCCTTGTGGATTGAGTGGTATTTTAATTTCGGTGGGCCGTATATTCTTCACTTATACCGCTTTTTTTTTATTGAAAGTGCATCATTAAATTTCATTGAACCTGAATGCGAAATTTAATTGCAAAATAAATTTAATAGTATCAAATATAAACAAAACAATATTTCTAATTGTATTAACAATAATTCAAGTCATTGAGTTTCATCTGTTTACTTTCAACTTTCTAACTCCTTTAATTCTAATTATTCCTTTAATTTCAATGGAACCACTGATATCATATTTTCAATTATTGGATTATGTTGGATTTTTTTTAAATATCAATCATAGCGTGTTTACAAACTTTTTATCTTTATATTTAGTAAGCAGGTTCTATTGTTGTACGATGTATGTAATATCATGTCTCAGTTAAAAAGATTTAATCGTTTGCTATTGAATATATCCCATTGAGTTTATTGTTTTGTTAGAAAATTTCGCAATAATAGTCATACATTTCATTTTTTAATTTAAATGTATCTAATCTTCAATATAATAGATAGTAATGATTAAAATATTTTTAAATTACAACTCAATAAAAGCAACATTTAATTTTTCTAATTGAAAAAATGGATTGAATAGTTTACAAAATATTAATTTTTTTAATATTGTACAATACCTATATAATTTGCTATACATTGCAGTGTCTTTCTTCTTTATAGATCATGAAAAATAATTAATGTAATGGGCAATTGATTGGATTGGTTAGTCAATTTATTGAAATAAAGAAATTGTAGAAGGGAAGCGCATTAGTATACCTAATTCATTTATTTGACATTTAAATTTATTGATACAATGTTAAAAAGTTAATTATATGATATACTAGCTATATCATTTTAAAATTTTAGGTTATAATATAAAAAATTTAATTCATATATTCATTTATTTTATTAACAATAAATTAATTACAATGTTGAATAAAAGGATGGATTTAGATTTACTAGATAAGGTTGAAAATGAATTAATTGATTCTGGAATTTCCATGGTTTATAATTCATACTTTACTGGCTATTTACCCTTTTCACTCCAAAAGAAAAATTCTCTTAAAAAATTTCATTACAACTTTGTAAGCTGGCACACTGCATATAACATTTTTCTAGCAATCCTCTCAACCCTTGAAAGCTTTATTTATACATTCTTCGGAGGCTTTTTTATTGGATTTTTGAATATTAAAAGTTCAACTGAAAAAACAGTTATTGAATTAATCTCCGTGTTCCAGACATACCATGGGATATTTATTAAACTAAATTTATTAATTTATGGAAATAAATCTTTAACATTTTGGAATTTGCTTGTTAAATTTTTTGCTCGAATGATTCAAGAGCCCAATTTTAATTTCATCGACCCTGTGAGCCATACTGGAATAAAAAACAAAATAAAATTTAAAACCATTAAAACGTTCAATAAAAATAATACTATTTTTGTGATTTGTTTAACTTTTCTTCAAGTTGTACTTGTTGAAGGAAAGTTCTGTTACGTCTATTTTCAATTGCTTAATAAAGAAGTTACTGGGAATCCCAATAGCTCAAACAAATTTATTACCCATGTTTCAATAACATTATTTCCAATAATAACATCCATTTGGATAATTATTTATTTGAGCCATCTTGCCCCAAAAAATTTTTTTGTTTTTTATGTTAAGCTTTTTACGTTTACATTAAATACAATTTCTGAAGAATTAAATGATGCTTCTATAGAACAAAATGAAATAAAATCAAATAATTGCAGTCTCACTTCTTTTAAAGCCAAGGGTGATAAAGATAATAAAGAAATTGAATTAAAAACCTCAATTTCCAGAAAATTATGTTCAAAAGTTGAAAGATCATTCAAATTGTATTTTCAACTGGATGAGCTAGTTGATAAATTTAATTCTTTCTATGGGATAAAACTTTTAATTGAGTCATTTGTAATTATTGCATTCTTAACACTTTTCTCTTTTAATTGCTTAATAACTCTTGACAGCGACAGAGTTGAGAATATCCAAATTTTTTTTTCCATCGTGCCTTTAAATATGTATCTTTTTACTTTATACAACTTTGCAACCGCTGGATCAAAATTGCTTGACGAGAATAAGAAAATATTGAAATACTTAATAAAGCTTGATACAAATTTGATGCCGAAAGAAATTTCTCTCAAAGTTAGTTTTTAAGATTCAAAACATATTTTTTATAACTTAATTAACAATATTTTAAATAATTTTTGCTCAATTATATGAAAATATAAACGTTTTAAGGTCGAGAATCTGGCATTGAAAATTTCTACAAAACCAATAAAAGTTTCAGCTGGCAATTATTTCATTTTGAAAAGAACTACAATTATAAAGGTATACCTATCTGAATACACAAATTTGTGATATGATATTTAATATCTACTTATTATTCTGGAATTAAAATTATTATCAAATTATTATTTGATAAAATTGACTATTTTATTCGATTTGTTTTATTATTAAATAGATACTTGGATCAGCAACAACATATATTTTGGTTTTGTTTCAATTTAGAGGTGATGATGCACGAATTTAGTATTATTGAAATATTAGAATGTCAAAAAACATTCAAACAAGAACATTAATACAAAATTTTTTATTTAATAATATTTTCTTCTAATTTCTTCGATATTAGAAATTAAAAAATGATAATATTGTATTTATGATAAATTTATTGTGCAATTCTTTAATATTTTCCAGGATTCGTTTGTATATTTAGAGATCGATTTATAACTAGATTTACAACACGAGTTATATGCTGTATATAGCTAAAATTGAAACTGGTGAAAATAATTAATATTTATACTGTATGAAGTGTATAGCTATAAATATAAGCTATAACTATAAAGCATAAAAAATAATGCAAGAAAATGTAAATACATGATTATAAATTATATAGCGAGCGAAACCGTTCTCTTTCTTACATTTAAAATTTATGGGGATACATAAGACTTTGACATCATTGTCACTAAACTCAATTTCACCTAACTTGATCAAGTTCGAATTTCTTTATAAATTCATTTCTCTGAAATAGTCAAATTCTGAATTTTAACTACCATTCATATCTAAATTCTTATGTGATCTAACAGAGACTTAATTTTAAGAGTTAAAAGCTGAGAAATGTCGAGCAATCACTGTAATAAGTGTAAAGGCCTGATCAAAGGCATTCGACTTGTGTCAAATGTCGCCTCTCTCCCGAGTATCATACGAAAGAGATATTCTCAAGAATTCTGTCGCGTTTTATCAATCCCAGAAGATAAGAACATCTCAGGGGAATTCCTCACCAGCTTCACCTACCTCTGCGAGACATGTGACATTAAGTTGGAAGACATTAATAATTTAATCTCAAAGCTTGACCGCGTCCAAGTCATTGTGTCCGAGGCCAGACATCAAATTGAGTTAATTCTCCAGACGTCTCTTTTTGACTTGAAAGATCACAATCCAAAGATCACTGCTGCTTACTCTGTCAACAACAACGGATCTCCTGTCAACCACGCTGAAGTTAACCAGTCCATGCCGAAACTCACAAAGAATCGAAAAGTGGGGAAAAAGGAAAGACGAAAAAGAAAACGAGAACTCAAAGAACTTTACGGAGGTACAAACAAATTCCAATTATATATAAATAAATACTAATTATTTAGAATTAATTATTCCATAATATTAAAGTATTTGCTCTAATAATAAGTAAATAATACTTATATTAATTGATAATAATATTACTAAACTTTTAAATTAAACTACTTATAATTAATAATACTAAACTTAATTACACATTAAAAATTATTTAATTTTCTGCAGCAATTTAATAAAAAGTTATTTTACTTTAATGTTGAGTATAAAGCTAATTTAATTAAAGTTATAGTATGTAGCGTATAATTTTAAAATTCCCTATCTTTGATTTCAGGCAGAGGAGTTGAGAACATTGAAGTGGAAGTCTCGCCATACTTATTCGACACAGATCCTAATGGGGTTGAGAACGACCAAGACATTAAACCATTTGCCAATGCCAACGAACGTCCGCTCATCAAAGTGAAGGATTTGAACAAAGTTCTTCAGATTTCGAACGAGGACGAGGAGAGCGGAGATGATGTGAAATACACACCAACGGGGCCAAAGCGAATCCTCCGCAGCAGCACCCGACCGTCTTACTCAAAACCATCACTCACCCTCGCACGGAAAATCAAAAGAAGACGAAATTCTCAAAGCGTGTCTTCAAATTCGGAATCTTCATACTCAGAGTCAGACTCGTCAGAGTCTTCCTCGTCAGACTCTGAAGTTTCTGCTAAAGTGATCAAAAAAGCTTTCAATTGTTCCATATGCCGTGCTGGGTATCAAAGGAAACTTAATTACGAGAATCACATGAAAGCTCACAAAGAAAATGAGAAAAAATCCAATGAGCAATCCACTACCGAGAAAGACGAACCTCCAGTTCTCCAGAAAGAATCCGAATCTCCAGCTGAAGAGACTAAAACAAGTGAAGTTTCTCCAGCGGGAAAATCTGAAAATCCTCAATCTGAAGTCAGGAAGTCCAAACGAGGACGAAAGGCCAAAATTGTGCAAGAAAAGGAAGTTGAAGTTGAGAAGTTGAAAGATCCTGAGCCTGACAAACCCATTGAGAAAAAAGAGACTGTCGTGGTCGGAGTTGGCCAGCGATTAACTCGACGACAAATGAAGATGATGGGAATTGCCTTGGAAGCTGAACAAGTCCCTGCAAAATCCCCCGTGAAGAAAACGCGAAAAGGGAAGTCAAAGAAAGAAACTCCTGAACCCAACAAGGAAACTGAGGAGGAAAGTTCCTATGGTGAACCAACTGAGAATGAGACTGAGAAAGAAAGCACTGAACCAAATGAACCAAATGAAGGGGATTTAATAATAGATGAAAATTCTACTCCAGTTCCAGTCAGATCTCAAAAAGGAAATGTGAAGAAAGCGAAGGAAGAGAAAAGCAAAGAACCCGTCATTGCGGATTACGTCAGCGATAACGAGAGCGTGAAATCACCTTCGCTCATCACTGCGGCCATTGTGTCTCTGGATGAAGACTTATTGGAAGAAAGCGAGGAACAGCCAGAAGGTGCTTTGGACTTAAGAATTTAACCACAATTTACAGATACATAATTCAGAAATGTTTTTTTTACCTATGTGCTCTATATTGGGTATGATTATCTCACTAGGAGTATTGAAGTATCTGTAAGTAATATTTTATTGATAATCTTTCTTTCATTCTATCTTTCCTTGAATTATATTGAAAAAAGTATTATTTAATTGTACTTGATTTGTTGATATTGCCATAAAATATTTTTCTTATTATAATTTTCTTTGATGATTTCCTTCTCGTTTATTTTTCATTTTACATATTAGCCTATTCATTTCATTTTTAATATATATAGCTTGTTAAATTCAGCTTTTCCTTAATTTTTTAAAAGTTTCATGTTAAATTATACTCACTGGTTCTGATAATATTACCACTGCGAAGTTTGTTAAACTATAATACTTAATAATTATTATTTAACTGTATTCTAATGAAGTAAAACTTTCAACTTTTATTATACTTATAATAATCTAGAATTATTGCTTATTAATATAATAAGTATTTTAAATCAGTGCTTAAAGTCTTTGTAAAAATTTAATTAAAATTTCATGTTATTCATGGGGTATTAAAGAATTTGATGATTTTCAAAGTGATTAATTTTAAAGTTATTATTGCAAACTCGCATTCATATTTTTAACATTTAATTTTTAAATTATAGTTTAATAATAAAAGAATTAAATAAATAATTAATAAGGCAAGCAGAAACATTTTTCACATTTGTTAATTAAAACAACTGAGGTAGGAAGGAAATCTTTTTCATTGTAAATTCTCGATTATTACTGGTATCTTAATGACATTGCTTTCTTGAAGCGGATTAATTTTTCCTTTTCAATTTCAAGATATTCAGCCAAATTCTTGAAGTCAGGTCTTGCAGCTGGGTTTGCAAACCAACATTTTTGAATTATGTCATATCTAAAAATAATAAATTATCAATGTGTAGGTTAAATGGTGAAATGTTCAAGCTTAAATGGTTAATAAGTGAGTATTAACAATTTTATGAATAAAATTAAAATCATAATGAAGTCATATAAGTACAAAAATAACTTAAAATATAATTATTTATAGATTCAATTGAAATTATTTTACATTCCATTGCTTGCACGACTTGGACGTTTTTCTCTTCCACCATTAAGAAGAAAATCGATAAATCCATTGTTATATTCCATAACAGCATATGGTGCTGCTTGCATTAAATTAAAAATCTCCCTAGGATATAATTAATAATAATAATAATAATAATGTTAGCTTATTCATACAACAAATAAATGTAATTAGATTTTTAGGGGTAGGATTCTTGAACACTTTAATTTCGATACTAATATTTAAGGACTTAAGGTAAAACATAAATAAATGAAAATAATTATCACCATAAAGTGACTCCAAAGGCCCAGACATCACTCTTGGTGGTATATTCACAATTTTGCAATACTTCAATTGCAAGATAATTCCATGGCATTTTTCGCTAAATAATGTAAATATTTGTAATTTTAGTTTTTTGATAACACTAATTAAAATTGAATACAAATAGTTTTGTTATATAACTGGTATTTTATTTATACCTATTTATAATATATAAATTTATTATTTATAGGTTATTTTAATTAATTAATTCTAATTAATTGTATTTTTAATTTATTTTACTTCTGTTATTTGTTTGTAAGATAAGTCATTGTACATTTTTCTCGTAAGCCCAAAATCTGTCAGTTTTACAATCTTGTTCTCATCAAGAAGAACATTTCGAGCTGCAAGATCTCTATGGACAATCTATAATATAAAAATAATATAAAAATTCATTGTCCCCTCAAATTCAGCGTTTCATCAAATTACCTTCTTTTCACTTAGGTAGATCATCGCATCAATAATTTGAAGTGAAAAATTCATCAGGTCTGTCGTGTTCAGTTCTTGCACATCTATGATTTCCATAATTTGTGAATAACCTGGGTTGCTAAATATAATATCATATTTTAAATTAATGTGCATTTTGT